>JAKTTS010000129.1:0-32468 GCA_030560485.1 Ascoidea tarda (nom. inval.) | reverse complement strand
CAGAAGAGCGGTACAAACGGTACAACACCACCACACTGGTGTTTGGATCACGTGCACGATGTGTGGTTCCTTTTTGTTTTTGTTCCTTTGTTTTTTGTTTCTTCTTGTGCTGCGTTTGCTGTGTGTGCTTCTTCTGGTGCTATCTTTGCTGCTGTGTCTGTTTCTGCTGCTGCTGCTGTTGTTTTTGCTTTATGGACATCGACATCGATGACGACAACTCCATGTCCTATGCCTCTACTGGCTGGGACAACCCGGATGCTAATCCCTTCTTTTACAACAAAATCATTCAAATGTTCAACATTAACGACGTTGAATTTGAGGACATCTTCAAACTCGACTTCCAGGACTTTGATTCCTTTGATCCAATCCATGCTGTTATCTTTGTCTTCAAGTACACTTTTAGAGATAGGTTGTTTGACCCCCCTTCCATTGGCACCTACTACTACAATGACTCTTCAAATGATTACAAATCCGAAAACAACGACATCTTTTTCATTAACCAAATCAACAACCCCATCAACAATATCCTTCAAAATAACGTACAGTTCAATTTCTCCAACAACTCGCCAGATTCTCTCAACATATCCAATAACAATTACTTTTTTAAAAATAATAAAATCACTTTGATTCAAACCATTTTAAACGTCCTCTTAAATTTGGACCACAAAATCAAACTAAATCAAAACTTGTTTTTCTTTAAAAATTTAATTAACCAATTGAACTACTACTCAAATAACAAATTTTATCCAAATTTATCTCTTTTAATTGACTTCTATAACTCAATTACTTCGGCTAATTCGAATACCCCCAACACACTAGATACCCCCATTATTCAAGATCTATTTGATCAAATTAATTCAAATGATCTTGAGAACGATGAATCTATAGACAATCTACACTTTGTAGCCTTTTTCAAAAAAAATAATCAAATCTTCGAACTAGATGTTCTAAAAGAAGCTCCAATCTATCATGGTCATTTGCCTCTAAATACACTCTCAAATTCCGAACTCGATCAAAGATCAATTAACAAGCTTTTCTACAACTCCCTAATTAGCATCTTGAAAGCAAAAATAAATCACTTTAACAATTTCCAATTGTTCAAAAATTTCGAAAACGAAATTGAACACTACTATTTCGACAATTATTTCAAAAACCAACATCAACTAAGATTCAAACTATTAGCGATTGTCCCTGAACAAATATCCTTTTTAAAAAACTTGAATGATGAAATCGGTTTGCAAAATAAATTATCAAAAATAGAAAATGATCAAATCCTATACAATAATATACAAAACAATACTGACTCCACCAATTATATCAACTTTATCTATTCTTTAACTCGCAAGTTTCTTGCAATCAACAACAACATCCAGTGGGACTCCTTCAAACTCAACTTTAACCAATCAAACTCCTCAAATTGTAACTTCAGTCCCTATTACACCCTCAACGACTTTAAAAAATTCAACCCAAATAAAATCAAGTCTATCGATTACATCACCTATCATGATGCCTATGTTTCTCATTTTCATCACCATTATTCTCCCTTTATCACCTTTAATAATATCCCTACCACTAATATCAATACCAATATTAATTCTACCATTAGTTCCACCATCAACTCTACTATTAACAGTCAATACGATATCAACTATAAATGTTATATCCCAAATGTAGTCAATAATAATGACGATGATAATAATTTTCAAAATATTCAAGACAACAGAGATAACCAAAATAATCGAAACAATCGAGATACTCAGGACTATCAAGATAATCAAACTGATCAAGTTGATCAAAGCTATCAAACTGATCAAAACTATCAAGTTGATCAGGCCTATCAAGTTGATCAAAACTATCAAACTGATCAAAACTATCAAACTGATCAAAACTATCAGACTGATCAAAACTATCAAGCTGATCGATTTGATCAAAACTATCAAAGCGATCAAAACTATCAAATTGATCAAAACTATGAAACTGATCAAGTTCATCGAAATTATCAAGCCGATCTCGATAACTTGTATCTTAAAAATATCAGAATCCCAAAAATATCGGCACCTATTAACTACCATAATGAAACTAAAATCGAAAACGTCAATCAATTCAGCTTTACAGATCATCACAACAACTTTATTAATAGTACCAAAGTTGTGCTGGAAAATAACTACATTCTTAAACCTGATCATAATCATAGAGTCTCAAATCATAATAAACATGTCTCAAAAGGTTCTTTCAAAAAATACATTCCTCTTGTTATTGTTAAACCTAAAACCCCAATTAAAAAACCTTTTCCATTAGTCATTATAAGCAATAAACATACTGCTAACGATTCAATATCGGCATCACCTAAAAAAATCAATTTAAATCGTAAATCCCAATCCCGGTCTCAATCTCAACCTCCCTCTCAATCACCTTCTCAATCACCCTCTCAATCACCCTCTCAATCTTCATCCAAATCAAACTCTGTTTCCCAAGCTGCTTCTTTAGATGAATCAGATAAAGATTACATTCAATTTGATTCAAATTATGTCACTTTTGTTGATGTTTTTCCTTCTGTCGAGGGAGAGACCACTTACAATAATCCTTCGGTCAATGAAGAGACTACTCATAGTAATTCTTCGGTCTCAAATGAAAACGCTTATAGCAGATCCAAAAAAAGGATTCAAAGACTTTATAGAAGCAAAAGAAATTAATCATATTAAAAGGGTTATTTGTTGATAATCTTCGTTCTGCGGCTTTATTATTTTTATTTCTTCAACTATGTTTATTTCTTTTATCACATTTATTTCTTTTATTACTTTTGTTTCTCTAATTTTATTTTCTCACACAAATAGTTTTCTTCATTTCTTTTTCTTCTTTACTCACATACTTGGATTTATTTTTTTGTAACTTTTATTTCATACATATCTAATCATTTATAAATTACGGCACAAAGAGAATTTTATTTTAACAACACAAATCACAAAAGCAAAAAAAAGTAAAATCTATAAAAGACCAAAATATTCTTTCTTTTTTTTTATTTATCTCATTTATATTTATATTAATATTATTTATATTTTGCAATTATAATTTAATAAATTTAGTGGATTTAACAGATTTCTATTCTATTTAAATTTTTATATCATTATACAGTTATATTTTACGATTAATCTAATGACAGCAAAATCAATTAAAAACCCAACTGGACTAAAATCTTATGAGATTGAAGATAAGTTGACAGATCATGATAAACTTATTTTTTCTACGATTTTTAACAAAGAGGCAGCTGGATTATCTGCCAATTTAAACAAAGGTAAAGGTAAATTTAATGATAGGAATAAAAGGAAGAGAGAGGCAAAAAATGAACACAGTTGTGATGGATATATACAGAGTAATCAAGTTGATGGAAAAATTTATAAAGAGAATGGTGTTGAGATTGATTTAAAATTATTTCCAGACGTTAATATTTCGTCGATTGAAAAAATAGAGAAATTTGAAGGTATTGAAAAACGAGCTATAAGTAATATTGAAAATTGTGGTATGGATAATGAAAAGATTTTAAAGGATATTAATGATGAAGAATTATCTATAGAAAGATTTATTAGTAGCAATGTTAGTAAAAATATCAATTTGAAAAAAATTCAAGAGAGTATAAAAATATTGGAGGAAATATTTGAAGATGAGGAAGGTGAAAGTTATGGGTCAGTTTTTAACAATTTAGCGCAAATGAAGAGATTATATTTGCATTTTCTTGAAAAAGAAGAAGAGAAAAGAGGAAGTAGTGTATTGGAGATGAGGAAATTGGAAAGGGATATTTTGAATGACTTGAAGAGGGCAATTGAGTTGACATTACCAAAAGAGTTGAAAAAAGATGAAATGAATGGAAGAAATAATCGAGATATTATTGAAGAGTTGCATTTACAACAATGTAAGGTGTCTAAAATGCAAAGTCAAGTTTTATCATCAGCGTATTTGCAATATGCTACAATGTTAATTTGTAAATCTGTGAAAATGGGAGATGATAAGGAAGAACAAATGAAAATCGAGAGATTAGCTAGTGAGTATATGTTTATTGGAGGGGTGTTTGGCAATGAGATATCCAAGAGGGTTTCAATGAAGATTAATCCTTATGGGAAGTTGTGTGGAGATATAGTTAAAGGGGCTATTATTAATGAGTATAAAAATGAATGAGAAGAAGAAAAAAAAAGGGATTATATGTTAAAGATTAAAGAGATAAAATCTAGCAGAGCGATCGTGAGATGGTTTTGTTGTATCAAACATACTATTTGTTCTTCTGTGATGATAAAGAGGAAAGGACTGCCAATTAAAATCACCAGATCTTTGTAGAGATATATCAAGAGATTTAGCTAACGATTTAATATTCCAAGAATCATAAGGCTCGCCGTTAAATAGAGATATTACTAGTTTGTTATTATCATTATTATTATTATTTTTATTATTTTTATTATTTTTATTATTTTTATTGTTATTTTTATTGTTATTGAATTTATTTAATAAATTAAAAAATTGTTTACAATTTTTGAAAAGAGATAGTAGAAAAAGTTGATGTTGATGAATATTTTTCTTAAAATCTTTTATTCCGTTACCAAGATGAGGGAAATTGAATAAAATTATATTACTGCTGTTATTTTTGGTATTTTTGTTATCGTCATAATCATAGTCATAATCATTATTATCATTATTAGTAAAAAAATTTAATAATAAAGATAAATTTTTATCATTCAATTGGGATTCAAAAGACTGAATTAAATTAGTGCAGTCAATGTTAAGAAAGAAGTTTTTATTTAAAACAAAATTAAAATCATTGGTTAATTGGTTGTAAATAGATGGGAAGGATTTAAAATAATTTTTCAGTAAATCGTCAGTAGATTTTTCAAAAGAAGAGAGGATCAAATTGTCAGAAGAGGCGATTAGACTTGATTTTAAAAGCGATAAAGAAAAAGAGAAGTCGCCCTCACCAATTAACAAGATCTTATCGTTTTTTTGGAAAGGAATGAAAATTTGAGAAACTTGAATTTTTTTCTTTTTGGTAGGATGGAGAGGAGAGGCAACAGAAGAGGTTTTGGGAGAGGCTTGATGAAGAAGTAGCTTTGCCTTCAAGCCGGAAGGGTTCTTGTGAGAGCGAGAACGACCCTTGAGTTTTCTAGCCATGAAGCAAAAGCAGCAGCAGCAGCAGCAAAAGAACCATGGAGGTTATCGAGTGGAAGAGGATATATTTTCTCAGGGCGCGAGCCAATCAGAGCGTGGCTGGGAGCAGAGACAGCCCATTGGAAGTTATTGCCTGGGCATATAAATAGGCCCAGGTCTGCCCTCGAGCCTGGGTCTTCTCGTCGCCTCTCTTTGTCGTTTTTCTCGTCCATGCCCCCCTGTGCATCTTCTGCTTCCTGTGCATCTTCTGCTTCCTGTGCTGGCACTTCCCCTGCTTCCTGCCGTTACCCGCCAGTTAGGGCCCAGTGGGTCTGCTCTGACTAATGGCGCTGACTAATCGTCTGCTATATAAGCGATGCTCTGCTCTTGCTCTCTCTTGCTATCGCCTCCTTCTCGCTCCATCTTCTGCCAATTCGCATTCTGCACACTCAATTCGTATTCTACTCACTCAATTCATATTCTACTCACTCGATTCATATTCTCACGATGGTCAAGGCTATTGCTGTTTTAAAAGGCACCGTTGGTGTTGGTGGTGTTGTCACTTTTGAACAAAACTCTGAAAACGAGCCTACCAAGATCTCCTACAAAATCACTGGAAACTCCCCCAATGCCTTGAAGGGCTTCCACATCCACGAGTTTGGCGACAACACCAATGGTTGCACCAGTGCTGGTCCCCATTTTAACCCTTTCAACAGCACCCATGGCGCTCCAACCGAAACTGTGAGACACGTTGGTGACTTGGGTAATATCAAAACCGATGCTCAGGGTGTTGCCGCTGGTGAAATTTCCGATTCCTTGGTCAAGCTCATTGGCCCCACCTCCATCATTGGCAGGACTGTTGTCGTCCACGATGGCGAAGACGACTTGGGTAAGGGAGGCCACCCTGATTCCTTGAAAACCGGCAACGCTGGTGGCAGACCTGCCTGTGGTGTCATTGGCTTTGCTGCCTAACTCAATGGCCGCTGCACCGCCCTTCTATAGCTCCCATAGCCCGTAGTTCTAATATACGCTTTTTTCTGTTTCCTCTGCTGCCTCTGCCGCCTGCCTTTGCTGCATGCCTCTTCTCCCGCCTTTGCTTCTTCTCCCGCTCCTCTTAGTAATCCTCCGCCTGCCATTCATCCCCTGTCACGTGTATTTTCAGCCCTGGACAGCAAAAAGACTCTGCTGTGGTATTTCCAGCTCTTGTTGCTTCAGCTTCCTCTCTTGCCCCTTCTTCTGCCTCTCCATCCTCTTGTTCTGCTGCTCCATAGCTCAAATCGTTTCTTTTGCCTTCTTGTCAATTGCTCCAACCCTTAATCTACTTCCTTTTTAATTCTACCTCTCTGTTTTGCTCTTTCTTTCTTTCTTTCTTTCTTTTTTCCTTCTTTCTAGCTATTAATTCTATACATTTGTAAATCATTTCAAATCAACTCAAATCATGGACGTTAGAAGAGGAAACACACAAATTAGAAAACAGGCTGCTGCCAACACTGACAAACTCAAAAATGCTATAAGCTTAATCCAGGTTCCCTCAAAGCCTACTGATAGCCCAATTAATAATTCAATTCTCACTGACCTAAAAAAGGATCTAACTTCTTATACCCTTGACGATAAAACCTATAAAACTAACGAAAGAATCGTAAACACTATCCCTCCAATTGCTTCAAAAATACCTACTACAAATCAAGTCTTTATGGCAAATGGTCTTCCCAACCACGAATTCATTAAAGAACACTTTAAAAGAGAAGGTAGACTAGATGAATCAGACTTGATCAAAATCATTGAAATGGCCACTAAATTCCTACAAAGTGAGCCAAACCTACTAGAAGTCCCTGCTCCTGTCACCGTTTGCGGTGATGTTCATGGCCAATACTTTGATTTAATGAAACTATTCGAAGTCGGTGGTGATCCTAAATCGACTGCCTACTTATTTCTTGGTGATTATGTCGATAGAGGCTTCTTTTCTATAGAATGCCTAGTCTACCTTTTATCTCTAAAACTAAATTTCAGAAAAACCTTTTGGATGCTCAGAGGTAACCATGAATGTAAACACCTAACTGACTTCTTCACCTTCAAAACTGAATGCTTACACAAATACTCAATCAACGTCTACAACGCCGCTTTAAACTGTTTCAACTCCCTTCCATTAGCTGCTATAATGAACAAACAATTCTTCTGTGTCCATGGCGGCTTGTCTCCAGATTTAAGGTCTTTAGATGATATCAGAAAACTAAACCGTTTTAGAGAACCTCCAACAAAGGGCTTGATGTGTGACTTACTATGGGCTGATCCTTTAGAAAATTACGACGACGATGTTAATGATAGACTATATATCCCAAATCCTGTCAGAGGCTGCTCTTATTCCTTTTCCTATAAAGCTTCTTGTCAATTTCTAGAAAACACAGGCTTACTATCAATTATTAGAGCCCATGAAGCTCAAGATGCTGGCTATAGAATGTATAAAAGAACTAAAACAATGGGCTTTCCTTCTCTATTAACAATGTTTTCCGCCCCAAATTATTTAGACAGCTACAACAACAAAGCCGCTGTCTTGAAATACGAAAATAATGTAATGAACATCAGACAGTTTAATGCTTCTCCTCATCCTTATTGGTTGCCCCATTTTATGGACGTCTTTACTTGGTCCTTGCCTTTTGTTGGTGAAAAAGTCACCGATATGTTGGTTTCTCTATTAAACATTTGCTCTGAAGAAGAATTAGAAGAAGAAACTTTATTTGCCCAAGGCCAATCCATTACTGACGTTGTTAATGATATTTCAATCCAACACCAAAAACAAAAAGAACAACACAACTTCCAACTAAATCAATCCCAATTTAATAACAACTCTCCCGATGAAATCTCTAAAAAATTACAACTACGTAATAAAATTATTGCAATTGGTAAAGTTTCAAGAATGTATCAAGTCTTGAGAGAAGAAAGTGAAAATGTTCAACAACTAAAAGATATCGCTGGCGGCTCATTACCAAAGGGAACTTTATTAGCTGGCTCAGCAGGTTTGAAAGGTGCTTTGCATACTTTTGAAGAAGCAAGAAAGGCTGATCTACAAAATGAAGCAATGCCTCCAAGTAACGAAGAACTAAGAAGAAGAGCCACTGAAAAGGAAGTCCGAATCAAACGAAAGGTAACTGATGAAGTCTCAAAAGACCAAAGAATTCAAAGAATTGCGAGATCTCTTTCTCGATAATCAATCAATCAATCAATCAATCAATCAATCAATTAATCAATCATTTGAAATGGTTGCAATTTTTTCATCAAATGATTTTTATGAAAAACTACTTCACTTATTTTTATATTTTACAATTTACTCTATACTTTTTTACAAATTTTTTTTTTACGATTTTTAACTTAATTTTTAATTTCCAATTTCCAATTTCCAATTTCCAATTTCCAAGTTTCAATTTTACATTTTACATTTTACACTTTATATTTTAGTATTTTAGATTTTAGATTTCACATTTCACATCTCACATCACTGTCTGATTTATCTATTATTTTGCTCACTGCTTGCTGCCCTTTAGGGCTCTTCAGGATTCTCTTCAGGGCTATGACCGGCTTTCGCAGCTCATATCCGGGGGTTATCTGCAAAACACGTGCTAAATGCTCGGCACCGAAAAACTTCTTTTTTCAGCTCCACAAAAACAACAGAGGCAGAAAAACCGGCAGTAGCAGTCGCAATTTCAGCACCAAATACACCACCAAATACACCATCAAATACACCACCATCAACTTCCGCAACAAGAGCCAGACACAGATTAGCACCAGCAGTTGTGGTTTCTTTGATATGCTGATTCAACGTCTATCCCCCTTTAAAAGACTGCTCTTGTCTTTTAAAACATCAACTTCGTCGAGAATCTCTGCTAAACAATCTCGAAACATTCATTTGGTTCCTGATCTTCCTAACAAAGACCAATGGCTGAAAAATGGAATTCCAAAATTGTACTCGAAAAGAGGTTTTGAAATAGCTTGGAAAGATTACCAAACTTTTTTAACAATGAATCTTTCAATGTTAACTGCACAGACTCACTATGAGTTTAAAACTCCTTTGAAAATTATTCTAACTGCATCAAAGGACTCTTTAGATTCTGAGATCTTCCATTACGCTTCTCAAGCTTTTAACAATCATTTTTTTTTCACTCAGTTTTTAAAAGATTCTAATGAAACCACTAGGAGTAAAAATTTACCTTCAAGATTTTTTTTGAAAAAATTAAAAGAAAATTCAAATTTCAATTCTATTGAAGACTTGAAATCTCAAATCATCCAAATTGCAAAAAACAATCTAGGTAATGGCTGGATCTACTTAATTGAAGACAAAAATAAATCACTAAACTTGTATTTTTTAAATAATGATGGTACTCCATTTTTAAAAAAAAGATTTCAAAATTTCAATCTTTCTGGCCCAATTAATATTCACCAATTTCAAGATTATGAAAATTTGAAGATTTCAAATACTCAAACTCATAGCAGCGATTTTGATCATGTTTTGCCTGTTTTATCAATATCTTTATGGGATTACAGTTATCTATATGATTACGGTCTAAGTGGAAGAGAAGATTATATCAATTCTTTATGGAATTTGATTGATTGGTCACTTATAGATTCAAGATTATTCAAACCTCTTTGATTAATTTTTCACTCAATTTTTTATCTATTTTATTTATTTATTGTATATAGTCTTTTTCCTTTTATATAATTATAATTCAATATAAATTCGTTCATCTTCACATCTTACCCATCTTTAAATTTTTGGCTATTCTTCTTAGCTCTTTCAAATCTGTGTTAATATCGGGAAAAATCTTATATTTTCCTAACAATCTAAATAACTCAATTCTATTTTTTTGATCAATATCGTCAAGAGGTTTCTCTTCGTTTTTTTCAGGGTCCTCGCCATCAACTCGCTTCAGTTTTTTGGGTTTTAAATCCTCACTATTTGATTCCTCAATATTCTTGATTGGACTAAAAATCCCAAATATCGTGGCTCCAATAACAAATACAGAAAATGTAGTTAGAAGTGGTGATCGGTTTTTATTTAAAAACCCATTAATGTTTATTCCCATTTGTATTGTTGTTCCAAATGATGAGTAAATAAAAGCAAAAGGTCATAATAATTGCCACAGCAAACAGAAAAAAAACAAAAAAACACAGTGTTATATTACCGACATTTAGTTTTCTTTGTGACTTCAGTGCAGAATAGACTTTGATTCTTCGATTGTCATATAATTTATGAAAAAAAATCTATAGTTTATAGCCTCCAACCATCTGCCATCTAAAGTCTACTATTAGAGTAAGTGTAATGTGATGTAGCTAATAAATATATATATATAAACAAATACAATCTAGAAAAAAAATAAAATACAATCCACAAATAAAAACAATCCTATAAATTCAAGTAAGACATACCATCATCTAAATCTTTGTCGTCCTCAAATAAACAAAAACTAGGATCGATATCGCCTTTAGGAAACATAAAAACCAAACTATTATCAGGATTTGCAAAATCATTACAATCATCAAAATTTACCATTTCACTGGATGATGATGGAAGAAATAGATCTTCAATAGCTCCAACCAGATGTTGATACAAACGGGTTGAACATGCTGGTGAACCAGAAAAAGAATTAATATTTATATCTTTCATTACATCAAAAAAATTTTCACCTGAAGTGGTTTTCATATTAAAATTCAAATTGTTGTCAAGGTTTGAAATGTGAGCATTGAAACTTCTAATATCAAGGTGGTTGGAATGTTGAGGTTTTTTAGTAACGTCAATGTCATGATTATCAATATTGTTATTATCAACATTGTTATTATTACTATTATCAACATTGTCATTATTATTATCATCAATATTATTGTTACCAGTATTACTATTATCAGTGTTACTATTATCTGTATTACACTCATTTGTGCTAATAGAGTTACTATGATGAATATCAGTAACTGGAGCGCATGACAAATGCTTCGTCTTTCTTTTTTTTGAAGATTTTCCAGCTAAACTTAACGATGAAGTTGAAAGAGTTCTTTTTGTTTTGTTAGGAGAAGGACTTTTGGATACCACCTTTTCAGTTGAAGAGTCTTTTCTTTGAAATGAATTTATAAAATTTGAATCCATGGTATGTTTACTCTGATTTCCTGCTGAAGAACTAACACTATCCCTTTCTAACATATATTTATAGTTAGTAAGACCATAAAACATCATTGGTGTATTTACATCTTGGACTATTGGTTGCGAAACAATTTGACCAGACTGCAACTGTGATTTATGATCGTTGTTTGATTGGTTTTGAATTTGAGATTGGGTAAATTTTTGAAGATCAAAAGGTTGAAATTGACTGTGTTCAACTTGAGTGTGATCTCCAGTTGTATGTTTATAATCAGTTTTAGATAATGATTGTTGTACTTCGGTTTTGTGAATTTGAACATTAGGTTTATTGGATTGGTAGGAAGCCTGTTGTGTAGCATAATCTTTCAATTGAGATAACAATACATTCGAAGAAGTTTGATTTGCATTTGAGCTCAAAGAAACAATTGCATCGTCATCTCTCATTCTTATTGCTTCTTCAAGTGAAGGAGGTGGCCCTGAAAATAAAGAATTTTGTGATACCTGTGATTGGGAATTTTTGCAATTTGATTGGGAATTTTGAATCTGGGAACAATCAATAAGATTGGAATCGTTTGATTGATCTTTTTCTTGAAGCCTCTGACTAGAAAATTCTTGCTGTTTTAAATCCGATCTTTCTATTTTTGATATTTTTGATTGTTTTTCCTGTATTTCTAATCGTGTTGTCTTTGTTTCCTGTGTTTTAATATCTCCAGTTTTTTGTTTTATTTCCAACTGTTTTTGTTGAATTTGAAAATTCGATTTGTTTTTTGTTGAAGAAGATTTACTTTCTTCAGTTTGTTGTTTTTGTTTTTGTTGTATTAATTGAGAATTTGGCAGCTTTTTTTGAGTTTCTAACGGTGGAGGTAACTGTGATTGATGTTGATCCGATTGTTCTTTTTTTTTTTTTTTTTCCTTTTGGCTTTTTAATAAGTCATTATTGTTCATATCCAGAACAGGCAAAATTTCTACATTTTGCGTTTGTTTTCCCGTAAAATCATCCGAAGTTTCGTGTTTTTCAGAAGATGATAGAGTTTGTTCATCATTGTTCTCATTTTCAATATTCTTTTTATGAACAACCATACGAGCGGTTCGTGGTGATGGTGAAGTAACTTTGTCTGGATTTTCTGATTTTGAACAATTGTCTTTAGAGACCTCAGTTTTGGAATTATTCAGAATAGATATGCATGTTTCATGAATATTTTCTGATTCTTTATTAGATTCTGTTAGATTTTTATTAGATTCAATCAGGTCCTTATTAGATTCAACCAAATCTTTAGATTGTAATTCCTGAGATGAAATAGTGTTATTCGGTGGATGATTTTGCAAAAATTGACTTGGTGCACCCATATATTGAAAATTAAGAAAAAAATGAGGTTGTGTTCCCACTATCATAGGCTGTTTTTGTGCGTGTGAAAATTGCATCTCTGAATTTAAAGGCATATAAATAGGATGGGCAGGAAACGATTGTCCTTGTCCCTGTAAATTCGGTGGAATTTGAGCATGAATTAAAGGCTGTTGGTGCAGCATCATTAAGGTGGGGGCATATGCAGCATCAACTCTATGTGATATTGATGGTGTAACTGGCACGTTAGGATATTTCAAGTATTCAGCAAGTTTCTGCTGGTTTTTATCAGTAGATATGTTATCGACTCTGACATCTTGAATATGATAAGTAGAACTCAAAATTGGACTTACTAGAGGACTATTCACAGGACTAGGACTATCATAATTTACATATTTCATAAGTTCCGTTGGAGGCGCGGGTAGTATTAGAACCGGTTTACATTTTATATTAGAGGTTTTTTCAATCATGGCTTTATTGTTTTTTGGAACAATTTTAACCCTTCTTTTTTTAACCAGATTGCCCTTTCTACCATTTCCAACCTTTCTGTCAGACTTAATATTATTGCTATCGTTTTGTTTATTTCGAATCAGTTTATTAGAGTTTATTTTTGAAAAATTCTCAAAAGGAGTCAAAGTATTAATACATTCATCATTACCATTGGGATTGATTTGTGCCTTATTAGATTTAGTTAAAGAATGATTATTATTGTTATTGTTAGTATTCTCGGTAGTAGCGTTTTCATTTTTGTGGCTTTGATTGTTAAAATTATCGCTATTATTATTTTCATTTTTATTATCGTTGTCATTTCGATTGATATTACTATTATAACTGGCAGTATCTTTTAAAGGGTTTTTTGTTTGAAGGGTTTTATTATTCAAGGCTTTTTGATCATCATTAAATGTCGCAGTGTGAGGTTTGTAAATGGTTTGAAAAGAAACAGTTTCAGACGCGATGCTGCTAACATTATTAGAAATACCACTAGAGTTTTCGACAATAGTAATATCAACTGAGTTACCGTTATTCTTATTAAGAAGAATTATGCCAGACATTTTCTCATCATTCAGATTGACGTTATTATCACTTCTCTGAATGATATTGGCAGTTTCATCAGTAGTTACATGAAAATCAGTATTTTCTAAATCAATATCAATTGTATCAATTTTTGAATTATTAATGACGTTTTTTGAGCTTTTTTCATTATTTTTATTGCTTTGATCCCAATTTTTATCATTATTGGTACCAAAATCATTATCTATCTTATTTGAATTTTTGTTTTGAGAATAAATTGTGTTTTCAAGAATCATTTTATCTTTATTATTATTTATATCAGTAATTGTGCTATTGTTATTTTTTCCGTTTTCATCACTGTTTATGAATATATTATTATTTTCATAAATTAAATCTTTTCTACATAAGTTTTCTTTCATGTTTACCAAATCACTGTGATCATTGCTTAAATTCAATTTGTGATTTGCATTAATGTTTTTACTTTGGTTGATGCTATCTTCTAAATTATTCCCAATTGTTTGAACTCTAATATTTTGGTTAATTTTATTGGATAATTTATTCTTATACATTGTTGTCTTTAAATAAATATTTTGATTTTCTTCGTATAAGTCAGCAGTGATGTTATCATTATTTGCATCAGTCAGCGTTTTAAAAATGTGATCAGCATCACCAATATTGGTGTTTTTCAACACCTCATTATTATTATAATCACTGTTCTTGCTGTTTTTGAAAGACAAAGTATCATTAAAAACTTCACTTTGGTTAAGATTATTTCTAACAAGAGAATGATTATTAGAATTGTTTCTTTCGCCAGAAAAATTGACTTGCAAACCAAACTCCGGGTTCTTAAGAACTTTCTGTCGAGAAATGTCATCCTTGGTTCCAGCATAAGTTTTATTAGTTTTTGAAATTGAATGATTATCATCTTGTTTAGTAAGATCAATTATCAAATCTCTACAAGAGTGAACCAGTATAACATCATCTGAGTCAAGCACTGTGTTTTCCATTGTCTTGTTTGAATGAAAACTGTTTTTAACTGATCTACTGTTATCTTTAGTGCTTTTGGAACTATGCTCTTTGTTTTTCTGAGAGCTGGTATGAGTTATTAGATCTTCCAATAAAGAACTTTTAGGATGAATTTCATCAATAGACAAATTTTCATCCAAAAAATCCATCAGATTCAGCAGCCTTTTGGAAATAGAAGAAACTTCTGGCCCATTCTTAAGATAGTCAATTTTATCAGAGTTTGTAAATAATAATTGGAACCTTGTCCACCATGCTTCCAATGGTGTTGCTATTTCTACATTACTATCAGGATTGTATGATATTCGAGACAGTGTTTCCGAATTAAACTCTTTTTTAAGTTCAACGTTAAATATTTGAAAATTTGGAATAGCCAAAAATTGGTTGTCTGTCCAGTTGTCGACATCTTGGATAATATTGTTTTCATTAGAATCCTTTTTATTTTTCTGCTTGCAAATTTTATTAACTTTAGGAAATGCATGCTTTCGGCAATCATAGGCTTCCTGATTTTCAGTTTCAAGTTCTGTTGCTATTTCCACTTCCGTTTTTTGAATGTTCTTCATTTCTTGTAAGCCCCCGCCTTTTTTGTCTATAGGAGTTAACACCTCTAATTTATCTTTAGATTTACTGTTTTCAAGAGAAATTTTCATTTTAGTGTTTTTTAAATTTGGGAAATTAGTTTGGTTAGTTACTTTTTTGTTGTTAATCATCTGATTAGCATTTTCCTCAACAGTTGCTTTTTCGACATCCTCTTCAGCTATTCTATCCAAAGATTTTGTAAAAATATTTTTGTTTTTTATCAATATTGGAGATGAGTCTGAAGTCAGTGGTGTGAGGGGCAACAGAAGATCAATCGGAATTTTAATAGGAACTTCCCCCTCAGCTAATAAAAATTTGGCCGTTTCTACCATGTTTTTTTCAATCAAATGTTTATAAAGATAAACAAGAAATAGTTGTTTTGGATCCTTTGCTGTAGTATCTGAAACAATAGCCTTTCTCGTAAAATTATCAACATCAAAGTCATCAGGGCAATTGTTAAGCGAAGGAACTAGTTCATTGGAAGCCATGGAAGTAAATGAGGACATATTCTCAAAAGGTGCTAAATCATTCAAAAAATAACCCAAATCATTTGAACTTTCTTTTCGATCATTATTCTGGTTGATTGATTCCAATTTTTCTGTGTTGTTTGTAGTATGCTCGTTTTCTTTTCTGGTTTTCAAAAACTCACTGAAGTTTGCATTGGAATTATTTAAATCCTGAGTCACACTTTCTTTTTGAACTTGATTTGAATAGGTAGTAAACGGGTTTTCTAAAAAACCAAAATTCGTATTCAAATTCTCTCTAGATTTTTCTAAATTTATGTTCTTATTAGAAAAAAAAGCATTATGATTAAAACTAATAGTATCAAGATCAACACCAGAATTTATCAATGAATTATTATAAATGTTAGCAATGGTGTTTAAAGAGGGTGGAGAAGAAAAGTTTAGATTTAAATTTATATTGTTTAATGGATTCATATAGTTACAAAAGTTAATATCCGAACCATCAACACTTTTTTTATTAGAATCTTGAACATTAATATTATTATAGTCATTTGAAGGCTTGGAATAGGAATTAACTAATTCAGAAGGTGTCCCTATATTTAGCACAGTATTATTATCACCTAGCTTAGAAAAAACATTTTCAGAATTGGAATTTGCAGTTAGATAATTAAAGTAATGACCATTACTGTTGTTTGATACGCTAATATTATCACTATGTTTATAAATATTTTTTGCGTTTGTTAAGTTATTTGAAATAGAAGAAACATTTGCTTGTTTAATCACATTTATTTCATCATTTGAAAATAAAGGGTTCATTGGATGGATTATATTTATATCAGATGATTTGCGTGTTTGACAATTATTAGTTTCATTCAATGTTGAAAAACCATTATTATCAAAAAATAAACCATCAATGTTGGGATTGAATATTTTTTTGTTATCAGAAACACTTTGGTTGCTTTCAATACCTTTGAGCTTTGGATTTTTGTAATGGTTTTGGGTATTCAAATCATTAAAATTACCAAAATATTCTTGGATATTTTGAATGTTGGGAATAACCTGATGGTCATGATCATTTGAGATTTCAGTAGTCTGATTTAGTTGAATATTTTGGTTGATTTGTGGGTTTAAATAATCACAGAAACTATAACTTATTTGAGTATCTTTATTATTTTGTACAGGTCTATTTTGAGTAAGGTGATTTGCTTGAAAGTTTTGATTAACACAAATATCTTGATTTCCATTTGTGCATTGAATGGCACTAAAAGTATTTTCATGATTACTTGCATTTTGGTTAGATTTGTTAAATGGTTCACTATTTTCAACAAGCCCCAAAGTTTGTGAACCAATAACTATTTGATCTCTACCAATATCTTTGTTTTTCTCAATTTTTTTATTTAGCTGATTATTTTGATTGGGTTGCAAGTCAGCATTAATTTTGACGCCAGCATCAACTTTACTATCAGCATTTTGAACTGCTGGAATAATTTGTTTTTTTTTGTTTATTTCATTATCAATAATTTTTTGATTGAAACTAGAACCATTGATTTTATCATTTTGAATATTTAAGTTATCTTTATTGTTGTTACTATTTTTGTGATTCTTGATATCTCGAACAGTTTTATTCTGAATCAGCAAAAACTTTTCTTTGTCTTTTTTTAACTTTAGGTTCTTTAAACCTTCCTGTTGAAGAACAGTGAATTTTTTTAATTTAAAGACAGGACGAGAATTATTAATAAAATTATAATCATTCTTTTTAGGTCTATTCATAAAATGTAAGGCTTTGCTTGCGTCTTGGTTAAAACCAGATTCTCTTCCCTGGTTTTGAGCAGTCCTTGTGTTATTTTGGCCTGAAGTACTTGAAAATTTTTGATTGGTTTCAATTTGAGTTTGAGTTTGAGTTTGTTCTTTAGAATTAGTGTTAGATTTAGAATGAGGTTGGAGTTCAGACCCGTTCTCTGGTGAATTTCGAGATTTGTTTTGAGAAAATTTTTGTAAATTGGATAATTTCTTAGACTTGGATTTGGAATTTAAATTCGAAGTTAAATTTAGTTTAGTTTTAATTTTAAATTTGAATTTAGATTGAGGTTGAGATTGAGGTTGAGATTTGGGTTTAGGTTTAGGTTTAGGTTTAGATTTAGATTTAGATTTGGTTTTGGTTTTGGTTTTAATTTGGGTGCTATTATTTAAAGAAAAACCACCTTGATCTTGAGTTTTGGAAGAATCAACATTTGCATATTTTTTTGTTGATTTAATTTCAGTAGATTCCAATTCTTTCTGTGATATTTTATTAGAACAAACTGTTGGTGTTTTATTGGCCAACTCAAAATTAATGATATTTTTGGGAAATTGATTAGGTAAGTTTTGAGATAAGTCAAAAGTACTGCTTAAGTTTTCAATTTGATTATTCGGATTACTTTGATTATTTTGATTATTTTGATTATTTTGATTACTTTGGTTATTTTGATTATGGTTGTTTATTTGATCAGTTGTAGTAACTTGCTCTAGTTCAACCAAAGTATTTTGATTATAAAAACTTTGTTGATAAATTTGATTGTTCGTTATTTGATCAATTGGATAGTGATTCAATAAAATGGGTTGTGTGGGTTGAGTATTTTGAGTATTTTGAGTATTTTGAATGTTTTGAGTGTTTTGAATGTTTTGAATATTGTAAGATAAACTGTTTAAATTGTTTGTTTCTTGAAAAGCCTGGGGTTCGCTTAGATAATAGGACAGATAATCATTAAGAAAAGAGTTTGAATTTAATCCTAAATCCTGATTATTTTGTAAATTAAAGTTTGCAATAGTATTGGAAGGATCACTCAGATTTACATTTACATTTTGAAGAGGATTGACTGAGAAAAAATCAGACTGTAAAGAGTTACTGTTATTATTATTATTATTATTATTATTATTATTACCAGTTCCACTAGCGGATAAGACATTATGATTACAGTTTTGTTGATTCATATTAACAGGGTCGCTTGTTTTGTTTTGTTTATCATTGTTAATAAGATTTGGGACAATATTAGAGCTCACCAACAGCTCAGTTTGAGTCGGATTAGAAAAGGACTTAATGGGCGAATCATCCTTTAAATTTGAGGTGGAATCGGATTTGCCTAATGTTCTCAATAATGCTTCTTGTGCGATCGTATGTTGATATATTTCTTGATTTGTTGGCATCCCCCGGTTATACAAAAAAGGAATATTAGCAACTATTTCATCTTCTATCATTTCTTTTGTTTTAATGCTGGAAGACTTGTTTTTTTTACTATTTGGCAAAACTGCAGTTTTTTGAGATGTATTTAAAGTATCCAAATTCTTGGTGTTTTCATAATTGGGTTCTATGTTCATACTTGGTACAAGTTGCATAGGAATATCCATATTGTTCAAATTTAACTGTGTAAAAGTATTAGGTTCCAAGGAACTATTAAAACTATTGATATCTTGCATGTTTACAGAAGCTGTGTGTGTTGCTTTAAAATTTCCCATTTCAGAGTCAATAACAGTTTCTGGAATAAAGTTATTTTGCATATTTTCAAATTTGTTACCAGTATTCATTTGATTCACTTGGCCTATTCGATTCATCTGGTTCATTTGGTTCATCTGATTCACCTGATTCATTTGGTTCATCTGGATTTGATGGTTTAATATATCAATTGGTGGATTAGATGAAATTAAATTGTTAGGAGTCAATTGGTTAATGTTTTGCTCATTTGTGATTGGTTTTGAAATATTAAATTGATTTGTGTTCAGGGCAGAATAATTTGAAAAAAAATCTTGTTGGTTCATATTTTAGATTGAATAACAAGTTTTATATAGATTTGATTTCAATGAGTGAAAGATAAAATAAAAATAATTGATAAAAAATTGTTTTAAAAAACAATGAAAATAAAAGATTAAAATGAAAGATCAAAATGAAAAATCAAAATGCCAAATGCAAAATATAAGAATGCAAAAAATAAATTAAATGCAAATTTTGAGTAAAAGTAATGAAAGGATAATGACGAAGAACCAAAATGAAATGAATATAAGGTTTAATACTTGAAGGTTTTTCTTTATTGGAGTTTATAGTTTTTGAATGAAAGAATCTCAAAAAAAAACAACAATAATTATAATAATAATAAAAACAAAACAAAACAATACCGAAAATAATTTGATTGGAAGTTGAGATTGAATTTAAAAATGCAAAAGATAAAATTGGGATTGAGTGGTGGTGTAAATAAAATGTTTAAGATGTTTGATAAATCCCAAAGTAAATAGGCAGTTTGAGTGTCTTTATCAGAAAATATGTAGTAAGCAAGTTTAGACAAAGTTATGTTAAGAACTTGCAGCTCTTCAAGTCACTGAGAATGAACAAAAAAATTTTTACAGCACAGGAAGTCGAAAGGGGATGAGGCGACAGATTGAAGGTAATTGGATCCAATTGGTTGAACTGGATGGCAGATAATATAATATAATCACCTATAATATAGCTAGAAAGTGTGCCTTGAGTGTATCTTGGAAGTTATCTTAAAAAGAATAGAAAGAAACACTGCGAGTAAATAAATTCAAACCAATCTGGAACGAAACAGCTCATATTATATACTTTTTATTGGAATTGAATTGTCGAACAGAAAAGAAAGGTGTCAAAACTTACCCGCCCTGCTGACCAATATTGGTCGCGTTCGGATACTTCCTGTTTGGGGAACACATATACATGTTTGAGACCCTTAGACCTCTGAGACACCAAGGTTCTCAGATGCCGGGCTCTCATTTGCAGACAATAGTGATCACATCCTCGTCTTCGATTCGATGACTGAGACCGCATCTCTGGGGACTGTGTTTTGCGCTTGTTCCCCACACATAAGCGTGTTTGAAACTGCTTTTTAAGTCCTTGTGGATGGCATCACACACATCCTTGATCGAGCTGTCCTTTCTCAACACCATGGGATCCTCAAAGTTGGGCAAGCTCTCTCCCTTTTTGAACGTGTAGACCTTGATCAAATTCAACCGCTCCCATATCTCCTCCACAACGTCTTTAATTCCCAAGTTTAGCTCGCAGCTCATCACAACTGTGTTGGGCTCGTTGGCCAATTTGTCCAATTCTTCAAGCGAAATCCCGTCAATCTTGTTGTAGACATATAGACACTTGATGTACCTGACATGCTGATCGTTAATAATGTCAATGAATTCGTCGATGCTAACGTTTTCATCTCTGACCAATATATCTGCGTTGTGTATCCGATAGTCTCTCAATATTCCATACACATTCTTTTCATTTAAATACTTTGGAGGATTGATAAAGCTGAATTTGATGCCCCCTGTTTTCTTGATCTTAAAATAAATATTTGGCCTTTCTTTGTTCAAACGGATGCCAATGGCATTCAATTCCTTTTCCAAGTAGCTCTTTTGCTCATACGACTTTGTAGCATCCAAGATCATTAATATCAAGTCTGAAGTTTTGGCTGTGGCAATGACCTGTCTGCCTCTGCCTTTTCCTTCAGAGGCGCCTTTGATTATACCGGGCAAATCAACAATTTGGATTTCTGCTCCGTTATATTCCAACACCCCGGGAACAGATGTCAATGTTGTGAAGGCATAGTGTGCAATTTCAGACTTGGTCTTGGTGACCTTTGACAAAAATGACGATTTTCCCACAGACGGATACCCAATCAACGAGACTCTGGCATCACCACTTCTCTGGACTTCAAACCCCTGCTGTTTGCTTGAGCTTCCACTGCCTGATCCACTGGGTTCCAATAACTCTCTACGGTATCTGGCAAGCTTTCCCTTCAAGAGCCCAATGTGGTACTCTGTTGCTTTATTTTTCTGCGTTCGTGATAACTCGAGTTCGATTTGCTGAATCTTTTCTCTAAAAAGTTTGTCAATGTGGTTTTGCAAAGCAGTTAATAAGTCATGCCCAAATTTGAAACCCCAATGCTGCTAGTTCCGGCTAATACTTACAAAATCCCCATGTTGAGTTGCTGCCAGAGAGATATTCTCTGCCGTTTTCCTTTTTGTTCTGAGTTTGAAATAACACTCACGCTTCAGGCACGTGCTGAAACCCACTCTGCAGACCGTCTTTCACGGCGACGGAGCCCTCGGCTAATTTCTTTGATGATCACTCTTTGTCCCATACTTTCCCAAAAAGAAGCTCCACATGACCTGGTTTTGCAAACAATAATTGAGCAAAAAGTGCTTTTATCTTTAATCTCAACATGAGGTTTATCTCTAGACAAATGCTCCAGCAGACCAAAACCAAGTGAACAACTGAAGGATTATACTCTCACCCTCTTGTAGAGCTTTCCCCGAAATCCCACGCCTCTCAAATCCAGTTCTGGCATTTCATTTCCTGTCACGGGATGTAGTTCTTACATACTAAAAATGATAACACTGGTTTGTCTTCCCACCAATTATTTTATCTTATCTACTTGTTCATCGTCTGGTAAAAAAATGTCTCTAACTCATTTACTAATAAACCAGCTATCTCTGTTATTGTTTCCCCACAATCAATCCTTATCCAAAAGAGATTCGAATAGCGATGAGAGTGATGAGCCCGACGTTTCAATTCCTGACGATTCTGATGATCCAGGAGAAAATAACCCATTGACTGAGGAAATCTTTTCTTCTTGGGCTTTATTTATTTTGTTGTTTTTGTTGTCGTTTGCACTTTGGTCATCATATTTTTTGCAGCAAAGGAGGATTAAAGCAATTCATGAAACCGTCTTATCAATTTTTTATGGAATGGTTGTTGGTTTGATTATTAGAATATCCCCTGGTCATTATATTCAAGACACTGTAACATTCAATTCTTCTTATTTTTTCAATGTCTTGTTGCCCCCAATTATTTTGAACAGTGGCTACGAATTGAACCAAAAAAACTTCTTCAACAATATAGTCTCAATTCTAATTTATGCAATTCCTGGAACTTTTATAAGTGCTATGGTTTTGGGTTCTATATTATATTTATGGACCTCTTTAGGTTTGGAGAAAATCAATATTCAATTTGTTGACGCATTGGCTGTTGGCGCTAGTTTGAGTGCTACTGATCCCGTAACAATTCTATCCATATTTAATGCCTATAAAGTTGACCCCAAATTATACACCATAATTCTTGGTGAATCTTTACTAAACGATGCCATATCTATTGTCATGTTTGAAACGTGTCAAAAGTTTCATGGAAAAGATGTTTATTTCTCCTCTTTATTTGAAGGTATCGGTCTATTTTTAATGATTTTTTCAATCTCTTTATTAATCGGATTAGTTGTTGGTATAATAGTTGCATTGTTTTTGAAACACACTCATATTAGGAGATACCCACAAATTGAAAGTTGTTTAATTTTGTTATTTGCGTATGAATCTTATTTTTTTTCAAACGGTTGCCATATGTCTGGTATTGTCTCCATTTTATTTTTCGGTATCACTCTAAAACATTATGCCTACTATAATATGTCTAGAAGGACTCAAATCGCCACGAAATACATTTTTCAATTATTAGCTCAATTATCAGAAAATTTCATTTTTATTTATCTTGGATTATCCTTATTCACTGAGGTTCAATTAATTTATAAACCTTTATTGATAATTGTTACAACAATATCTATCTGTATTGCTAGATACTGTTCAATATTTCCTCTTTCAAAGTTTATTAATTTTATATACAAAACCAAAAATAATTCAGCAAATCCTAATTATAACTCCATTTCCCCTGAAATCCCATGGGAGTATCAAATGATGGCGTTTTGGGCTGGCTTAAGAGGTGCTGTCGGTGTTGCTCTAGCAATGGGAATCCAAGGTGAATTTAAGAGCACTTTACTAGCTGATGTATTGGTGGTGGTTGTATTAACTGTAATAATCTTTGGCGGGACAACTGCTGGAATGTTAGAAAATCTAGGCATAAAAACAGGTTGTATCGAGGAATCTGACTCAGATGATGAATTTGATATTGAAGCAAATAGTTATAATATTAATTCCCGTAATAAAAATAATAATTCCATAAATAACAATTCTACGATATCAAATAGAAGGTATCAAGATCAGCCAGGGGGAAGTTCTAATCATACTCAAAACTTAAAAAGCACAAATAATTTGCAACAATATAATAATAATAATAATAATAATAATAATAATAATAATAATAATAACAATAATAATAATAACAATAATAAAAATAATAATAACGGTTTAAATAATATCAATTCATCAATGTCTTTATATTTTCATAATAATAATAGCAAAAATAGAATACTAAATGGCAATAATAATAACGGTTTAAGATCAAGACATTCATCAACTTCATCAATTAATGAACTTGAAACTTTAAACTTGGAAGATTCCGTATTGTTTTATAATAGTAATAAAAAACATGATAGTATTGATATTGATGATGATGATGCTGGAAGTTTTATTGGAGATATCCCCGCTATTCAAAACTCCCAATCTAGTAAACCATTCAAAAGCAACAATAATAATAATGGCGATGCTACAGTTGCTACTGATAATAATAATAGTGACGATAACAGTAGCGATAATAAAAATTTTAATAGAAAAAAAGGCGAAAACAAGTCTGTTTCAAGTTTATTATCTTTAGATAACAGCTCAACATGGTTTCAAAATTTAGATGAACGAATTTTAAAACCTGTTTTATTGGATAACAAAGGATCCGGAAATAACAATAATAAATGAGAAAAAAAATTGAATATATTATTTTTGGCATGTAAGAAGATTCAATGAAAAACAAGAGAAATAAGAGGGGTGGAAAAATAGCAAAAATGAACAACTCTCAAATAAAGATAACGAGGAAATTAGCTAGGTAATTCATAAATAATTAGGTTTGTATAATAGGTTCCGCATTATAATTAAATTTGTTTGACTATTAAGTAAACCCCAAGTAGATATGTCTTTTTTTTTAAAAAAAAAACAACCATATATAGAGTTTTTTCTTTGTATTTGTTTTTGAAAGAAAAACAAGGAAAAAAAGATTTACTTCTTATTAAAGAAATTTAATAAAGGTTTTGAATATTTTAAGGCAAAATAAACAGAAAGGGATAATAAAGATAATTGTAGAGCAGATAAGATACGGTATTGTCTTTTGTTTATTTTAATTGCTTGGGAATAGGATATATCACTTCGGAAACTCACCATTGTATAAAGAGGCAACCAATAATCCCCTAAAATTTTGGATAAACCGTTGTCTAATCTTTTAGATAGTAAATGAATAGAAGAATTAACATTGGAGGACATTTCTTTATAATTGTCTTTAGCTAATTGTAGAATGGCAATCAAATCGCGATGCCTTGATTCAGTGTATTCTTCAAAGGTATCATGAATATCAAATTGATTTTTAATTATTAAATTTGATAAAATTCTAACATCTTCAAAACCACAGTTCATTCCCTGACCATAAAAGGGAACCATTGAATGAGCGGCGTCACCAATTAACAAACACTTGCCTTTATAATTGTAAGGGTTACAAATTGTGCAAATCAAAGAAGATTTTGGATTTGAATTAAAAAAATTTAATAAGGATTGCTGGGAAATCAAATTTGAATTTAAAACGTCGGGAAAATTTGTTTGAAAAAAAGAAATGATCTTCTCATTCGAGTTTAAAGAATTCATTATATGCCATGGAGCGAAAAAAGTTGAAGTAAAAGAGCCATCATAATTTGGTAAAGCAATTAGCATGAAATTCTCTCTAGGCCAAATGTGAAGATAGTTTTTATCTAGTTTAAAGCGAGAATCGCTATCAGTATTTTGAGTGGGATTTGAGGAAATAAACAACTCTAAATAAGCCATATCGATATATTCTTGTTTAAAATCCATTCTAATGTGTTTTTGTAGTAAAGATCTTGTTGTACTATATGAGCCATCAGCACCAATCAAAAAATTAAAATTTTCATGACGTTTTAGAATATTGTTTTGAGTGGAAGAGTCCTGGTTAGATGTGGATTGAAAATATAAAATTGGGTTAGTATTTTCATCTTGGTCTTCGTTTGGAAAAATCAAATTGACTAGTTTTCTATTAAATTGAGCAGAAATAGTTGGAACGGTATCTATTTCATTAAGTAATTTAATGTTTAATAGGTTTCTATCAATTGAGTTGATGCATTCAATACCGTTCACACCGTAGTTTTGGGCGTAGGTGATGGACTTGGAGGTGTTTGGGGCAGAATGGATCAATCTGCCTTTCATTGGAATAATCTGATCCAATATTCTTTTTGATAGATCAGAATCAATGTTTTTCAAAGCTGTGATACCTCGTTCGGAGATGGCTAGATTGATGGATCTGAGGTTTTGGTGGTCTTGAATGGTTCTTGGATCACTTCTGTACTCAAAGATGGTTACCAGGTAGCCAAGTTTGGCGAGATTCAAAGCAGCTAGACAGCCAACCAAGCCTGCACCGATGATAGCAACCTCTTTGCTGTTTGATGGATACTGTTTCATTTTCAAAGCACAAGTGATAGGTCTTGTCTCACCAAGAAGAGTGTGAAGAATGGAAGGAGACCTGTTTGCTGGATTTTGAGCTGGATCGAGTCCCTGGAGTAGACTGCCTTTTAGGGCCAGACAGTTTCTTCGGGCAGTCCATCCGATGCGGAAAGATCTAAAGGGGAAGCTACCACATTGGACAGCTGCCCCTTCGAGGCAGGCGTGGTTCATGATGGTGCTGCCGCTATATATACTGCTGAGTCTGCTGCAACTCTTCCATCCCCAATTCTTGCCACTCTCGCCTGCTTGCTTCACCATCACCACACACTATGGAGAGCAACGGTTCTTTTTCGGATCTGCTTACAAACAAAGATGTTTTGGCCATTGCTGACAGCCTGTCTTCAAACAGCGGCGAAAATGTCTTGAGATTGAAAAGATTTTTGGTCAATTTAACCTTTCTATTCAAGTTTGAAAACAACTTTGAAAAGATTAGAAAGAATATCTATAACTATTTAAATTTCTTGATTCTTATCAATTTTTTGGATCAGAACACCATAAATCAATTTGATACCGATTTTGATTTGAAGTTATCCAATCTAAAAAATAGGGTAAAAAGAAATCTTAATAACAATAATGCTGTCAATTTTAACAATACCAACAAGAGCAATAAGGGTACCTTTGCACAATCTCCTAATTCAGATTTTTACTACAATTCATTTTCAAGCCCTCTTTTGCTAAACTTGCAAAACTTTCCAAAAAACGTCCTACTCTATAATGATTCATTTAATTCTTTGAATTTAAAAAAAGATATAAACAGAGATGTTCCCCATCTCAATAAAGTTTGTGGAAAATTTTTTAGGAAAGGCGAGCTAATTTATAGATGCTTGACTTGCTCAATTGGTATAACAAGAGCTTTGTGCCAAAACTGTTTCGATCAATCTTATCACAAGGGCCACAATATAATCATAAACACTTCCTCAAGAGACAATTGTGGAATATGCGATTGTGGTGACTCTAATTGCTGGAAACATAACATATTGCCCCCTTGTAAAATTAACCAAGCTTATCTAACCCATTTGAAATTTTCAAATTATAAAAACACCTTTAATCAATTAACCCTAATTCCTTCTTTTAAAGTTCATTTATTAAGCATTTTTGAATGTCTACTAGATTTTATAATAGATGTAATAGCTACTTCCAATTCAACCTCTTTAATCCCAATTGACTTGGATTTAATTTTAAATTTAAACAATTCCTTAAACATTAACCCCAATTATATCGTTGATCTTTCAAACGATTCCTCTTTATTAAAAGATGTTTACAATGATACCGATAAAAATATCTCAAAATTTTATCTTATTCTTTATAATGACAATTCAAAACAATATCAAAACGCTCTAATAAAATTGCAACAAGCTACTTTAAAATTACCCGAATTTAATAAAATGGTTTTAAACAATCTATCTAAAAATGGCAGATCCATTGTTTTAGCTTCTCCCGATTTAAATTTTTTAATAGAAAGAAAAAAAATCTTAGATGAATACAACTTGAATTCAATTGTCAAATCTTTTAAAGATTTTTTTAGAGAAGAAATGGCTTTTGCTATAGCAAATTATTTCAAAGATTTAACTTCTGACGCCTTTTTTGACGATTTCTCAATAATAAGCCAACTTTTATCAACCGCTCTACTAAAAAAATGGAATCCCGGTGTTAAACCTAAAAATAACGACTTTTTCTCAAATTATACCAATTCCACCATTATTCATAATAAATCCTTTTTATTAGACAATACTGCTATTAATCCAGTTGCTATAAAATACCCTTTTTTAGCTACTCTTGATAAAAATAAAATCAGAAACTTATTTTCAGTTTTACCAAATTCTCCCAATTCAATAGATAATTCTCATTGGAATATTTCAAATCTGAAAGATTGGGATCTTGATTTAGAATTTTCAAAAGAAGTCCAATATGATCCTTCTTTCACTTTACACGATTATGAATCTTCTTTTAATGGTTCACGATTTCAGTATTTAGTATATTTTGACATGAGATTATGGAAAAATTTTAGATACATTTTGCATGAACTTTACATCAAATCCTGGATGGTTTCATCCAATACAAAATCTTTAATGTGTTGTCAATATACTGATATATATCCTATCATAGCTGATTTATACCTAAATTTCGATAGAGATATGGATTTCAGCACAATGAATAAGTTATCTACTCAATTATTCTCAAACGATATTGATTCGACTTTAATTGCAGAACATGGCGATTTGACAAATTTTTTAGCTGGCATTTATGGTCTATTAACAACTGGTCATATTCAAACTTTTAAGTCTTTAAATATTAAAGATCACATTTTTCCTCAATCTTTGAGGAGCAGAAAATGGAGTCAATTATTTATTGATTTTAATTTTTTAATCCAAAGTAACAGAAATGTTGAAATATTTTTTGAAAAAAATTTTCTTTACCAATTAGTTGATGTTGCATTACTATTTCATGGTATTCCTGTGATTAAAAGAGAAGCAAACGAACATGTTGAGTATGAGAATCCGGAATATACCATTTACTACCACGCTTGTTTAATAATTTCTCAATTAATTGAGTCTATTACCAGATCTTCAACAAAATTAGACCCAGAATTAAGACATGAAACATTGAAGACTGCTCTAGGTTATTTAATCTTGAGGTATTCAGATATTTTAAATAACCAATACGCGGGTAGCAATATGGATCAAAATGATTTGCAATTAACTTACAATTATAAGACTATTAAAATTGATCCATTTGTAGAAGAAGAAGAAGAAGAAGAAGATGATGATGATGATGATGATGATTATAATGATAATAGTGAAAATGAAAACCAGAGCTTTACAAATTCTAAAGAAGATTCCAATACTGGAAGCGAACAGAATTCTTTCCAAATTATTAATTACAGAGTTGATTCTGAAGAGGTTAGTTTTTTGCACCCGTTATTTTCATTTATGAGTTGGGTTATTGAATACGCTGATTTTGATGACCCTGTTAAAATCAATAACATTATTTACAGCAATGGTGCTAACGATCCATTTATTTTTTCAAAAATTGCCGATTATTCATTAAGAACTGTTGTTTTGATTGCACAAATTAAATGTAATCATTGGGTTAGAAACGGGTTTACTGTTCGCAGCCAAATGAATTCATACATAAGTAGTGGTTTCAAAGAGTATTGTTTTTCTAGAGATTTATATTTGATAAGAGTTTTTGCAATGTTAGATGAACCAGATGTTGTGGTTTCCACTATTTTTGATCGTTGGTGCTTGATTGAATGGGCAAAAGGCAATCATAATTTTGTTGATGTATACGAAGCATCTAAACTACCTTATATTGTTGAAGAATGTCTCGTGTTTTTTATCCAGTTATTAATAGAAAGAAATCACATAAATTACAATTCACTTCAAGATATTAATGATAAAGAGAAAGAGAAAATTTTATGCGAGTATATCAAACGTGAATTAATTCATATCCTATGTTTTAAACCGTTAATTTATTCAAAAATTGTTAGTTTTTTTCCTGATAACATTGTTACGGATAAAAAGTTTTTAGATGTTTTGAAAAAAATATCAACGTTTATACCTCCAACAACTACAGCTTTTGGCTCATACAAATTAAAAGAAAAATACTATAATGAGCTTGATCCATATCATTCTTACACTCAAAAATATGAAACCGAAAAGATTTATAAAGAAAAAATGGCCAAAAAATTAGGAATCTCTTCAGACAAAGTTGTGATAACTCCAAAATTAGAAAAACTAAATTCTTTGTTTATTGATTTTCCTAGGTTTACTATATCTTCACTATTTTTCGAATTTTTGTTCAGCTCCTTGCATTTCTGTACTCAAAATTCATTGGAAGAGCTGAATGGAAACAAGTCAGAAAACGATCTTGTAGTTCGAAATAACGTTGATGGAATTCTAAATTCGACATTGCATTTAATTCATATATGCGCGTTAGAGAATCACCGTTACTATAATAATAATTTTGTTGAATGTTGCTTTAAAAACTTACACAAAGTCAAAGTGGATAACACTGAAATTTCCAATGATTGTCTTGCTTCAGTGCTATATTGTTTGCTAGTTTCTCTGAAATATTCAGCATACCATTCAAAAATCAGAGCTATATTTAAAGTTTTCATCAATGAATCAGAAAGCAAGAAAGTCTTGGACTTTTTAAATCGAACATTTGATGGTTTTGACCCAAGTATACTTGATTTAGAGCCTGTCGATCCTTCTGGGGCATCGGAAAACGAACGAAAAAAGAAGATCGCTGCTGCAAGAAAAGCAAAAGTTTTAGCTGCTTTCAAGAGAAATCAAAATAAATTTATGGCTAATAATCAAAAAGATATGAAAAATTTCAGTAAAGGCAACAAAAGAAGGTCAAACAAATCATCGAATTTAAATTTGAGTTCCAATCAAGAGGGGTGGAATTTTCCTGAAGAATGTTGTATATTATGTCAAATGTCAGACAAACCAAATGATGTGTTTGGTGTAATGGGTTATATATCAGAAACATCGATTTTCAGAAATGTACCATTTAATGATAAATACTGGTTTTTTCTGGGATTTTCTGGGGCTTTAAATTTGGATGAGCAACAAAGCGACAAAGATTTTTTTGATAATCCAGATAAGGTCAGCAAGTATCTCAAATTAATTGAAAATAAAAGTGTAGTTGGCCCTGGTTTTCCAACAGAGTTTTGTGAAATTAAATCAAAACAGATTTTTTCAAGCTGTGGTCATGGTGTTCATTTTTCGTGTTTCGATGATTATATTTCATCATCAAAGGATCGTCAAAGTTTAATAACAAAAACCATACCAGAAAACGCAGCAAACAAAGAATTTCTTTGTCCATTATGTAAATCAATCAACAACATAATAATACCAGTGTTTTGGAATAAAAATTCGAGGTCATTAACCAAATTTTTGGAGTTTTCAGAAAATAAGACTAATAAAATGGAAGAAATAAAAGATAAATCATATGATTCATTCGAAGGTTTAAGGAATTTTCAAGATGTAGAAACAATAAAAAAAAAGTGGAATAAAAGTGGAATAAAAGATTTCAAACAAGATATAACAATGGAAATTTTTAAAGAAGAAAACTGTTTAAGCAACAATTATAAAGAGATTTTTCTTGAAGACAAAAATAAAGTCAAAAGGGAGAAGTTGAAAAAATTGATTGAAAAGATAAACAAAGCAATCTCAGTGATAACAATGACATTTTCAGATGATTCGCTAAACGAATTAATTTGCAATACAATATCCAACATTGAAATTTCATTGAGAGGATTTGGTATTTTGGATTCGAATGGAGGAAGTTTTCCGGGCTCTGGAGATTTAATTAATCTAAAAAAGAATATAAAGTTAGTACCGCATCAAATCTCACATCAAAATTTGACATCGTTGAGATTATTAGTAGAGTTTCAAAAAACTCAAAACTTATTAAATTTTGTGAGTCCGGCGCCAAACAAAAAGAAAAAAATTAACAGGAATGAATTAGAAAGTGTTAGTTTTCCAATGGTATCTTTAAATTCTTTAAATTCATTTAATTCTTTGAATTCTTCGAATTCTCCGCATTCTTTGAACTCTTTGAATTCTTTGAATTCTTTGAACTCTTTGAATTCTTTGAATGCCTTAAATTCTCCCACTTCATCCAGTTACTTCAATTCCCAAAGTCTTTTTAATCCCACTAATAACAGTTTTAATTTCAGTAATTTAAATTCTAGAAGATTTTCTAGTATTTTTGATAATAGTGATAATAATAACACTGCCACTACTATTAGAGACATGGGTACTATTAGTAATACTCCTACCTCTATCTTTACTAATTCCAATCCTAATCCTAACACTGATATTAACACTGATATAGATGCCAATACCAATACCAATATCAATGCTAATACTAATACTAATGTTAATTCTAATGCTACTACAATCACTAATATTACTACTAATAATAATAGAGTTGGGAGTGTTGGTATTTTTAACAATTTCAGCGGTAATTTGGCAAATAATCATAATATTAATTTCAGCAGTACTGTTAGCAGTTTTAATAGTTTTAATAATTCAAATAATTATTTGAGAAATACTAACTTAAATAATAACTCTAGAAATATTAATCCAAATACCTTTAATAATAATTTTAGTAATCCTAATAATAATTATAATAATTTTGGTAATCCTAATTATCTTAATAACAATCTCAGGGGTGCTAATAATTTAAGTAACTTAAATCATAGCCTTAGAGCTGTTAACAGTTTCAATTTAAATATTAGAAACATTAACAATGCTAATAACATTAACAACATTAATAACACTAACAAGAATCATAATAACACTAAAAATAATAATAAAAA
>JAKTTS010000128.1:0-32501 GCA_030560485.1 Ascoidea tarda (nom. inval.) | reverse complement strand
TTATTATTATTATTATTATTATTATTATTATTATTATTATTATTATTATTATTACTAAAACAATGGACCCCTTTCATGATGACAACAACAAATTTAAGCAAAAATCTTATTTATCAAACAAATTAATAAATCCAATGAAATCCTATGACTCTGCTCCTTTATCAAGATCCTTATCAAATAAAAGCAGCAATAGCAAAAAACACAAAAGAAATATATCCTTTTCAAACAATTATCTCCCTAATAACAATCCTACTAACACTTCCTACAACTCCAATAATTCCAAAAACTCAAATACTTCTAACAACCATAACAACTTTGTATCTTTCAACAACCACAGCCATTTCCACAACCACTCACACTCACACATTTTTTTTAATGACTCCCCCTCAAGTTCCCTAGTCAACCTTCAAATAGAAAACCCTGGTCTAAGATCAAGCAGTGTCTTTGGAACAAGCTTTAAAAGAAACTCCCTGCTTCTACAAACTAACTCTCCTAATCCTAATCCTAATCTTAATTTTAATCCTAATTCTAATCTCACTAGCAACAACAATGAAAACAACAACATATCCTTTGATAATGATATTGAAAATCTCTCCTTTATCAACTCAAACATTGCAATCAACAATACTGACGAAATCCACAAACAAACTGCTCAATTATCCATCTTGGATGATTTCGATAGATTCAATAAACTAAATTCAAACAAACTAGACATTTCAGATCCAATAAATGATAAATTCGATAATCCTGATAATCCTGATAAATTGAATAAAACAATTGATCATGACAAACTCGACACTGCCGATAGATTTGATAAAAACGATAAAAACGATAAATCTAAAGACAAAAGCTTTATCAAAAAGAGAATCAAATCATCCTCCTTCTCTTCTCCATTGTCTCCTTTCTCAACTACTCTCAAACAACAAAATCAAAACGATTCTCTGGCCTTATCTCTATCCATACCTCACTCTTCTCTGCAACCTTCTTCAATCATAACTTCAAACCACAAAACTCCCCTATTATCCTCTTCCACCCCTTACTATCAATCCTTCACAAACGATCAACTTGAATCTGATCTAACTTCTTTTTCCTCCCTCCTAGGTCCTCACAGCGTACCAACCAATGACCATGAATTTGGCTCTCAAAACAACTCTTCCCCTTTCAAAAAATTCAAAAAAAGATTCAATAGATCCATTTCTCAAACTTTAAACAAATCCTTCTTAAATCTATCCTCTCCCACTGATAATATCAACAACAGCAACATCATCACAAACTATTATAACGATCCGAATAATCTTAATAACAACAAGAATATTAAGAATATCAAGAATATCAAGAATAAAAATCCCAATACTATTATTAAATTTAATAATAGCTCGGCTTTTAATAACCAGCTCAAATCAATTAATAAAAATAATTCTCCAGCTTGTAATAACTATTTAATTGATTCAACCGATAACGATAATTTAAACAAGTTTTTACATCATACAAATAACAATTCCAACAACACTTTTAAAAGCAAATTACTACACTATAAAAACTTGCTACTTTATAAAAGTTTCAAAAATACTCATCTATTGAACGATTTTTCTAGAGCGTTGCCGCCGGTATTAATCGGTTTATTATTAAATATTTTAGATGGCTTATCTTATGGAATAATCTTATTCCCAAATGTTGGAATCTTTTCAAATTTAGGCCCTGCTGGTCTTTCGATGTTTTATATATCTTGCATTGTCTCTCAACTAGTTTACACTTTTGGTGGATCTGGCTTTCCTTGTTCAATTGGCTCAGAAATGATCGAAATCACTCCCTTTATTCACACAATTGCTTTGAATATTTTGCATAAACTAAGTCCCTCTCATAACTCAAATAATATTTCTCAAGAGTTGCAAGACAAAATACTAGCTACTACTGTTGTAGCCACTGCTATTTCTTGTATCTTGACAGGTTTAACCTTTTTCATATTGGGTAAATTCAGACTAGGCCAATTGATTGGCTTTTTCCCTAGACATATCCTAATTGGCTGTATCGGTGGTGTGGGTTATTTCCTTATTATGACTGGTTTTGAAGTCACTTCAAAGCTACCAAATAATATACATTATAACTTGAAAACATTAAAATTGCTATTTTCTGGTCTTTATTTTGTCAGATGGTCTTTAGCAATCCTGGTGACAGTTTTATTGGTATTATTACAGAAATTCAATAGAATCCTATCAAAATCAGCAATTTTCTTGCCTTGTTATTTCATCTTAATTTTTTTACTATTCCACCTTTTGGTATTGATAATTCCCTCATGGAGCCTTTCAAAATCCAGAGAATTGGGCTTTGTTTTTGATATTGATACTTCTACCAACAACTCTTCCTGGTACTCCTTTTATTCACTTTATAAGTTTTCAAAAGTTGACTGGTTATTGATTTTGCAAGAACTTCCAACAATGTTGGCCTTGACATTCTTTGGTATTTTGCATGTTCCAATTAACATCCCTGCTTTAGCAGTCTCCACAAAAAATGACGAAATTGATATCGATAGAGAATTAATTGGTCATGGTGTATCTAATATACTATCTGGTTGTCTTGGTTCAGTTCAAAATTATTTGGTTTATTCAAATAGTTTATTATTCATCAGATCTGGTGCCGAATCGAAACTACCTTCTTTCTTGTTGGCAGTTGGAACAGCCATTATCATGTTTATTGGTCCAGTTCTTATAAAATTTATTCCAGTTTGTGTTGTTGGAGCTTTAATTTTTCTCTTGGGCTATGAATTAATGGTTGAATCGCTAATAGATTCTTACGGAAGACTCAGTAAATTTGAATACACAACTGTCATCATTATTGTTTTCACCATGGGTATTTGGGATTTTGTTTATGGTATCATTGTTGGTATATTGCTTGCATGTATCTCTTTTGTGGTTGATAATGCCAGAAGAAACCCAATTACTCATATCTACTCAGGTGTTATTGCAAAATCAACTGTTTTCCGTAATCAATTATTTAAAAAATTTTTAAGAAATGTTGGTGATCAAATATATTTAATGAAATTAGAAGGTAACATTTTTTTTGGCACAATCGGTGCTATTGAAGAAGAAATTAGAGCAAGATTTGAAGTCTCTCCATCAGAAAGCAGTTTTTCGTTTTCTTCCAATTCTGCCTATGTATCTCCTAGTTCACTGCCTGTGTTGTCTTATCCAGCACCTAATACTTTGTCCCCTGCATCTTCAAGTTCATCATCATTGTCCAAAATTGATACATACCCATCTATTCGATACCTTATTTTGGATTTTAAAAACATTTTATCAATTGACTACACAGCTGCAGAAGGTTTTACTAGAATTAAGAACTTGGTGAAAAAACATAATGCCTACTTAATTATATCCTCTATTTCTAATGATAGCCGGATTTACAGATCTTTAAATGATGTCGGTTTATTATGTAACGATGAAGAATTTGACGGTTGCAAACCAGTCCAATTGTTTGATAATTTGAATTCTGCCTTAGAATGGTGCGAAAATGAATTTTTATCATCTTATTATAAGTTTAAACAAAAGAAATTATTAAATTTAGTTAAAAGATCAAATTCCAGCTCTAGTCAGGTTCCTAAAACATCTCCTTTTCCTATACAACATCCAAACGAGCATACTTCTAAGATTAGTCCTATAATATCTGCTATAAATCCGATGCTGTCAATGGCAGACAATTCTTCTTTTATTGGTTCACCTAGACAGACCAATCTTTTCAAAGCTGCTACTCAAACTATTAGTGAGGAGTTGAAGATTAACAACCAAAGTAGGATTGGCTCTAATAATGATGCCATTTGCATTAATGAACCATTATCTAAAAATGTGATTGAAATTAAGACTAATGGAAAAGAAAAAGATAAGGACAAATTAGTTAAGGAATTAACCAGTGTTTATCCTCTTTCATTGATAATGTCGACCTTTTACGGATTGTCATCTAAACCTGAGAGTTTTTGGATAAAGTTGTTACCTTATTTGCGTAAAGAAAGGATTCCAAAAAACACAATTGTTTACACAAACGAAGGAAAAGAAAATAACGAGGGTTTTATGTTTATCATTGAATCTGGTTTAATAAAAGTTAATCATTCTTTTGCTCAAGGAACAATAGATGAAACATTTCTGCCCAAAACATGTTTGGGAAATTTAGGTGTATCTTCTCCTATCCACGAAAATGATGAAATATTTGAATTATTGGATAGAAAGTATCAAATTATCACTTCATCAGATTGTGTTGTTTGGAGGGTTAATTTTAATGATTTGCTTAAATTAAAACAAATAAAGAGTGAAGAAGGTATCATTGGTGTAGAAATAATCAATGAATTATTAGAGGTTCAGATGAAGATATTTTTTGAGAGATTTGAAAATGTTACAGCGTATGCTTTAATTTCAAGTTAATAACTATCTGTATATATATTTATATATATCTTTTTTTATTTTCTTAGGTGTATTTTTAGAAAAGAAATATTTTATCCATTCCTTTATTTTTCATTTCACTTTTTATTTCAATTTTTAATAAAGATCTTGTATTTTATTGTTTTATTTTAATTTTTCATATACGTTTAATTTTAATAAATAGAGAGGTAAAGAAAATAACTGGGTTTTTATTTATTATAATATAATTTATAGTAAATTTGGATTAAATCGAATAAAAAAAAAAGGAAAGAAAAAAAATAGACATTTAAAAAACAGATAGAATTTTTCTTTAAAAAAATTGTATAAAAAAAAAGGAAATCATGAAATTATCAATAAAAAAATAGATCATTAAAAAAAAATAATATAAAAAATATTAGCATAAAAAGAAAAAAAAAAGAAAAAAGAAATGCTGAAAATAATAGATGAATATCATAAAAGTAAGAATAATTTTGTGACTAAATCATAAATAAATGGTATTGAAATTTTAAATAATTAATTTTAGTAAACTTGGCGAAAAGTGTTTCTATAAATTATAAAATATGTTATATGTTATAAACGATATTATTTTTAGATTTTTTTATCATTATCCATGAATATATTTGATATATCACGATCTTGAGGATTGTTATTGATTTTAATTTCTTTTTTAATTTTTTTTCTTATTGGATTTTCATTAATCTGGCTTTCATCAATTTGATTTTGATTATGGTTATGATTTTGATTGATTTGATTTTGGATTTCATCAGTTGAATTAATGTTAAAAGAATAAACATTATCAAAAGATGGTTCAGTGAGGGTGTCCTTTGTGTGTAAAGATCTTTCTATATATTTTAGATTACCTTGTTTATCTAATAAAATGATGGTTTGAGTTCTTGTGCCATAATATTTGCCAACAATATTTGGAATTTTATTATCTTTAACTTCGAATGCAGGAATAAAAATTGAATTTTTCAAGTTATTAAAATTTTCGGAGGGAAATTCTTTATCAATTTGAAAAGAATTGAAAGATAACAATTCAAATAATTTTTGAATTATTTTTTGTTCTTGCCAATTTTCATTAATTGAATTTGTTATGAGGTTATTTAAAAGATTTTCGCCTATTTGAACTTTTGGCCAAGGGTGGTCGAATAGCGAGTTGGATAGTCCTATGAATTTTTTATTTGAGTATTGTTGTTTAGGTGTATTTTCTGAATTTTTTGAATTTTCTGAATTTTCTGGGGAGAGATCGATTGGAATTGAATTATCATTTTGATTAAACTTAACGTTTTTTTGCTTCTTTTGCTTCTTTTCTTTTTTTTCCTTTTTGTTATTGTTAGCATCATTTTTAAGAGTAGTATTATCTTCAGCAATGTTTTTGTCATTATTGTCTCTTTCATTAGTTTTGTTGTTTTTAGCATTATCATTGGTGATATTTTGTTTGTTGTCATTATTTTTATCCACCTGGGCAGACCGAGTATCAGTATTTATTTTCAAATCGTTAGAGTTATTATTAATATGCTGATTATCGAATATTATTACTTCATCGCCACGATTCGATATGATTTTCAAAGGGTTTATTGAATTTGTAGTTTTGTTATAGGATAATTCGCCAAACAATAAAGAGAAGCCACCAATTTTTTGAACGAAAATTTCTTTATTCTGATATAAATCGTACAATTCTAATTCCCAATCTTTTGATTTTTTAGGAGATTTTAGAAACTGCATGGGAATTAAGCCTCTTGAAACTTTGCTATAAATGCTATCATAGTTATCCTCGTGAAAATTGACGAGAACAGCGATTTTACCAGCTTTGTTGACGCCTATCCAGGTGCCACGTTCATTTCTTGCCAAATCGTATGGAGATAAGATTTTGTTTGAATGGAAATGAGCAAGAGCAGTTGGCCTGATAAAATATTCATCCCTATTAGATATCAAGATAAAAGGAAAAGCAGGATGGGCACAAGTGGTTAGGAAGATACACATGGGAACAGGAGGAAGAAAGTGAAGTTAATTGAAGCAACTGATGGGCTGAAAAGACTGCAAAAGAGAGAGCAAGAATATATCAGCGAGTGGTGGTGACAGAGATGAGTGGAGCAGTGAGTCAAAAAGCAGACGATAGATAAAGCGATAAAGAGATAAGGCCCAGAGAGACAAGCAGTCGAAGACAGGCAGCAAACAGCCACAAGCCACGAGAGAACCAGCAAGAGCCACGAACACGCCAGGAAAAACAACGGCCCAGGCAGCACAGGCAGCACAGGCAGCACAGGCGACACGCGCAGCACGCGCAGCACACGCAGAAAAACCATCAGCCGCACCAGCCCTCTGATGGTATGTGCCACAACACGTGCTTAAGCGCTGCGGTCAGACCGACGGAGATGTACACAGTGCAGCTTTTTGCAGCCCTCTGCAAGTGGAGCGAACACCGACCGGGCTGCGTGCGCGGTTCGTCAAGAGTCGGCGTTGTTTGTCTAGCGCTGCGCTCTCCGTGTTCTGTGTCCGTGCGCGCAGCACAGCGTGTGCGTCGAAAGTTTAACCCGGAAAAATGATTCAGTCAGTTCCATGCACCGAACTTTGAAGAACAATGCAATCCTAGTGAAGTGTCGAATTCTATTGTACCTCAGCCAATCACGCTGTGTCCCGCAGGCCTGGTTGCAAATGGCTCTTTGCGATTGCTAGCTGCTGGATTCCACCGATTTATTGCGGTCTTATTCATTGCCTCTCAAAGGGAAACCGTTTTTGTTGCACTGTTCTGTGTCTGCTTCTTGCTCTCATTGGTCTTTTCCTCACCAGACACCATGACACCAGTCGAAACGGTTGTTTGAAGGCTGCAAAAGTCTTCTGCGCTCCACCAATCACCGCTCTGCCTCTCGTTTTCTTCTTTTGTTCCTCAATCGATCATTGCTCGATTGATAAGAATTCTTTTCCACCGCAAATTCCATTGGTATAGTAAGACCATGAAATTTGTGCAACCTTGCTCTTTTCTTTTCAATTCTTTCTAAGCAGTTGTCAATCTGCTTCCCTGCCATGATAAGCCATCGTCCATTTACATATAAATTGGGTGGGAATTACGGAACAAAAACTCCACTGTTCTTCTCTATCTTTTTGTCATTATTTTCAATTTCCATTTCCATTTCCATTCCCATTTCCGTTGTAATGAAGTTTGTCTATTCCAATTGCAATATGGTAGGATATTCAGCCCAATTGCTTCTCACTAACCTTATTTTCCATCATCTAACTCACCTATTTCTATTTATCTGTTTATATACACTATACATTTTTCAAAACCAAAAGTGAAGTAATCAAAATCATATAACTACTTGCTCTCTTTTAAAACATTAAATTCGTCTGAATAACCAAATCAGATGAGCTAAATTGAATGAATTTGCACTAAATCATACTAAAATATTTGGAATTGTTTTAAATTATCTTTGTTCAATTTAAATTTACCATTAAAATCAAATGTACCATTGCTTAATTAGGACAATCAAAAAATATGAAAACATCTTTAAAAACAATAAAAGAAAATTAACATTCAATTGATTACAAAGAACCGCCATAAAAGCAAGCAAAAACAAAACATTCTCTAAATTTCTCTTATTTTCAATGTATTCACTTTTTCGAAGATCCATAAACAGATCATGAATCATGATCTGGGATTCCATGTTATTCTTTATACTAACATGCTAAAAAAAAATTTTCTTTTAAAAACAATCAAAAATAAGACAAAAAAGCAAAAAAGAAGTATTGATACAAAAAAAAATTGCACAAATATACTTCAAATTGGTAGTTCACTTTTAATCCCCAGTTATCAAACCTTCTTATTATAAATCTCGATTTCTATCCAACTAATACACTCCACTTTAATAAGAGTATCCTATTCAAGCGTTTAGCTTTCAATTCTTGTCCCTTTTTTTGGTTTGGCTTTCTGAAAAAAAAAACAAAGCATTAAGTTCAGTTTCATTACACTATTTTCAATTTATTCATTTATTTATTTATCAAACAATTTTCTTTTTTTCTTTTTCCATTTCTTTTTCCATTTCTTTTTCTTATTATTCTATTTGCTTCCCATTTGCTTCCATTTAGTTTCTATTAAGAAAACTCATTTTACTTGATAATTTTAATTACTTAGATATTGAATACATGAAATAATATTAATACCAACAAGAATATCAACAAAAAGAATATAAACAAAAAGAATATAAACAAAAGGAATAAAACTAAAACTAAAAAAGAAACAATAACTGAGAATAATAAAACCAAGTAATAAGTAATAAGTAATAAGTAATAAGTAATAAGTAATAAGTAATAAGAAATGAGAAATGAGAAATAATAAATAATAAATAAATAAATAAATAAATAAATAAATAAATAAATTAAAAAAATGTACATATATATATATAAAATACAAACCTCAAAACCATAAACATGCAACATATTTAAAATATTCATATCATCATCAAATAAGAAATTATTTTTTTTCTTTATAATACCAAAATAAAGCTTGTGACAATAATTAGACAAATACATAATAGAAAAGATTTCAAAAACAAAAACTGGAGATCAAAAATTAATAAATAAAACAAATAAATAAATAAGTAAATAAGTAAGTAAAACAACCAACATTCAAAACATAACAAAATTATTACATGCACTATAATTTAAAATCATCATCATTACTAGAATATATCATCACTGCTCAGATTTCAATCAATTTAAATGTCAGTTCAAATCCTAATTCAAATTTTGATCAAATAAAAAGAAATAGAAAAATTAAAACAAGTCATTGGATTCATAGGTGTTTTTTTTTCATTTTAATGAATATTATAATATCCTTATCCCTGTATGATTTTGTATTTTTAACGATAAATTATAAACTTCATTTTGTTCTTTTGGATCATTCAAGTATAGTGCAGCAGTTTTCAATGCTAGTATTGAAGGTGGCCATATTGATTTTTCATTTGATTTTATTATTCCAATAATTTGCTTTGAATGGATGATAATATAATTCATTATGGAGTTAAACAGTTGGTTTTTATTTACGCTAGCATTGATACCAGGATTAGCTGTTGATAGTAAAAAAGATTGTAATAAAATTGAATTTAAATGATGATAAATTGATGCCAAAGCACCAACATTAGTATTGTATAGTATAGCAGGGAACTTTGAATTTAGTAGTTGATTTTTTTTTTCATTGACTATTGCGATAGTCGTTAAAGGTTTTGGTAGAGATAGTAACCAATTGTCATTTAAATTTTTCAAATAGTTCCATTTTTTAACAATTAACATTTTTTGGTTTTCATTTTTATTTTCAAATTGGTTTTGGCTTATAGAACTTTTGTTGGGATAATTACAAAAATTGTTGATTAATGTCTGGATGTAGATAATTTTATGTAACCACCAGGTATCTGATTTAATTGAAAGATTATTGAGATTTAAATTAAAGTAATTTATGCTGTTTAAATGGAACCAAAGGTAGTTGCCATTGTAATCATCGATGATTTCATCATTAACATTTTTCAAGCCAATTTTTAGATTGTAAGAATTTTTAAAGGTGATTTCGTTAAACAAGAAATCGTTAATTGAAGTCCATCTTGAGGAATTTTTATTTTTCATTGACAACAATAAATCAAGCTGATTTATGACTAATAAAGAAGATTTTAGTATCTGATTATTTTGGATTGAGAAGTTTAAGATGTTTAAAGAGTTTATGTCCTCCAAAATCTGTCTGGAAGAGTTTAAATTACAGTTGAAAGATGGGTTGCCATTCAAGTTGAAATCCAGAAAAAACTCAAAGATATTTAGTAGGATTGAGCACATTAGAGAGACATTTAGGATAAATAGTTTATTGTTGATTAAATGAGATGAGTTTGCAGAAGATAAAAGGGACTTAAAGGCTATGAAAGATGATTGGTATGAATCGAAGGATGATTTGATATTAATGTTAATGTTGATAGAGTTTTGATTGATTTGGTTATTTAGAATTGAGCCACAAGATAGTAGACAATTTAAGATCAATTTTGAATTTAGGTTATCATATTGAGCAATTTTGGGTAAAATTTTAGAGAATAAAGGGAAAGGAGATAATAAATCTAGCCAAGGAGAATTTGATATAAAAGCATTTAAAAACAATTGATCATTAGGATTGTAGCTGATTTTATTAATTTTTGAGTTTGGATCGATATTAAAAAAATAACAACAAGATTTAAAGCAATCGTTTGTTAAAGAAGTAGAAGAAAAAGATAGGTGATTTATGGGTTGAAAATTTTTTATGTTGTTTGTGTTTAGTGATTGATTCATTGTTGAAATTATTATTGTAATTATTATTTAATTATTATTTAATTATTATTATTATAATTATTATAATTATTTAGACTAAAACTAAATGTAACAATGGATAAACTATTGAAAGATTTTCAAGAGAATATTATGTTTCCCTTTTTTTTCTTAATTTTTTATTTTGGAAACCAGTATAGAGCATATAAAAATAGAGAATTGGTTATTGGTAATTAATGGTTGCTTAATATAAGAACAGTCGAAATCTAGATTAAAGGAAATTAATAAAAGAAGAAAAAAAAACAGACCCAAAACAAGAAGAAAAGCAAATTGAATATTGAAATAAGATGTGAAGTTGAATATGGTTTTGATAGGTATAAAGAAATTATTTTTTATAAAGATGGTGGTTGAATAAAAGATAATAAAAACGATCAGATATATATATATATATATATGTATGTATGTATGTATACATATATATATGGAAGAAAATGATCTATTTTTTGGTTTCTCTGATTTTGATTTTTTTTCTTTTTTATCGAGATAGCTGGGAATGAGGTATTATATAAACAGAAGAATAATTTAAGACAATGATTCAGGATTATTTCATATTTATAGATTATCATTTCATGTTTAAATTTCTCTTTAGAATTTCTGCAAAGGATTGAAATAAGATCAGAAAGCTATTTTTTTTAGAAAAAGCTAAATGGGCCATAAAGAACGTTCAAAAAGGTTCGAGAAGGGCAAGTGGAAACTTCCAAGCAGTGGAAGATTCCGAGCAGTGGAAGCAGCGGCGACGGCTGCGGAGAAGCAGAAGCAGAAGCAGAAACAGCAGCAGCAGCGGCGACGGCAGTGGGTTTGGTGCAGAGGACAGCTGCTGGACAGCTGAGAGAACGAACCAAACTTTCCAGCTGTGCTTTGTTGTGGTGGTTGTGGTGTTTTGTGAAGGATGTCGCTTCAGAGCACAAATCGAAATGCGCAGCTCAGCGCGGGATGTAAAACAGAGCGCGTCTGTACGAGTCCGGCTGCATTACGAGTTTTTTGCCGACGACTGAGAGTGTGGAAAGATGAAACTGGTAAGTTTGTCAGAAAGAGCAGCTGCACACACCACGCATTGTTCATGCATGACTCTCTCATGCGAGTTGGCCTGCAGTGAGCACATGCATAGTTTTGGAAGTGTGTTTAGGTCTTTGGCTCTTGGATCTTGGCCTGGAAATGGCGAGACACTGAAGGAGCTTGCGAAGTTCCGGCTGTTTTCGACCTAGCGCAGGCAGCTATTGGCTGGAGTTGCTTTGCGATTGTACCGTCGGGGAGGAGCACCAGAAGGAGTGTTTTGCTGCCAGCGTGCTGTCATTGGTCGGTTTCAGGCAGCCGTCAATTGTAGATAAGTAACGGACACAAAAAGTGGACCTTTTGATCTGGAGAACAATGCGAATCAATACTGACCATGTTGTACAAATCAACAGCATTGGATAGAAATTAATCATTAACAAAAATAAAAATTAATCAAGCTACTTTAAATAATAAATATTATTTAAAGTAGCTTGATTAATAAATTTAAGCCAGTAGCATAAAACTAATGTTTGAAGCAACTGTTTTGAGGACTTTATTTTGAACAACTCGTATATTTTCTTTTGATTCACTTGCTTTTTAAGTTTTTTCAAAAACCTGGACAGCATTATTGAATGAAATTGCTATTTTAGCCTTTCTATTTCCACTATTTCCACTGGGGTTGCGTGTATTTTTCGTTATTTCATTTATCGGTGATTTATGATTTGGACAATCTGATGGATTTGATGGATTTGAAGGAGGATTTTCAAAATATAAATACAAAATCCCTTCCTAAAAACACAAACTTATTAACCCACAAGTTTATGTAAGAGGACTACTTACTATAATAGGATCAGCATTAAGGTCAACCATAAACATTATTGAAATAGCTTTTAGCTTCTGCAGAGAAATTTTTATACTAATGATATAATTTGATAATGTTTGAAATATGATAATATTTTGTAATATTTTAATAATATTTTAATAATATTTTAATATAAATTTAATATAAATTTAATATAAATTTAAAACTATTTGATATAATTGGATGTTATTTGATTTTGAAATTAGACAAAAAATACAATGAAATTTGATTTCATTCTATTTCATTCCATTTCATTTTATTTTATTTTTTATCTTATTTAATACAGATTGATATAACTTGATGTTTTTCATTTTTTTTTTTGATATTATTCTAGAATTTTATTTAATTTTTTTGCAATTTAATGAATATAATCATTTCACTGATGAATATTCAAATTTCATAGCTCAATGTAAAAAGAAAATTATATCAAATTATAAATTATATTAAATTGTACTAAATTGTATTAAATTATATTTATATTAAATCATAAATCATAAATCATAAATCATAAATCATATTAATTCAATTCTTATTATGCTGGTAGAATAAAATTGTCCTCATTTGCTGAAAATTTACCTCGTTCTACTTAGTTTTACTTGTCTCAACTGAATAAATTACTCAATCGCCACTTATTTACTAAGGTAAGTATACACGAGTAAAGGTTTAACTCTATATCTCAACTCATTCCAATTTTCTGTAGTTTTTTTTTTGTTTTTAATTTCTTTTAACTCTCTCCAACCCCTTTTTTTTGGATTATATGTCCTGTATGTATTTCAATTGAAATTTCACTTCAAAAAAAAAAGAAAATAAATAAAAAACTTATTTATCTTTGATTTATTCTTACCTATTTCGTGCTTGCTCTCTGTTTAAAACGTTTGCTAATTTCCAAAGGTTATTCATAACTTTCATTTTTTTTACTTTTGTATTTTGTACTTCTGTAATGTTATTCACAAGACAATCTTTTATTTTGTAGGGATTAGATCGATTCAAGCTAATACTCAGTAATATTAATGAGTTTTTACCAATATTAAATTCTGGCTGTATTTCAGTTTTTCAAAACAACAATTTGATTTCACAGAAAAAAAGGATTGTGACAAAAGTGCTTATAAAACCGTATTCTAAAACACATTATTATTAATTATTATTATTTACTATTAATCGTTAACTTAAATTATCTCAAATGTTCCAGTCCACCCATACACACTTGTATACAACAATCACCTTTCAAAGTGCATTTAGCCATCTTTGTTCACTCTTATCTCTTGGAAGTGATCAATTAAAACTAAAACAACTCGATATAATATGGGATCGTTCAGCTCAATTGATATAAATTCAGATCATCTTGTTTCGTTTCGTTTCGTTTCATTTCATTTCATCTCAGCTCAATTCATTACCATCAGTGTTTGTCTCTCCACGCGGATAGACCACCATCCTGAATCCAATAGCCCCGATAACGAGAAATCAAAACCCATAATAAATAAGACCCACAATAAATAAGACCCAGTAACATTCAGATCGCAACCAAAGAACCCGGCTGCAGCGTCCGCACAAAGCCACTTTCCTCTCCGTGTACCGTATACCTTGCTGAAGTTGCTTTCCGGCTTGTGCAGTTTCACATGCATGGAACATTTTTTGTGCAGAACGATCTTTTCCTATTACGCGGTCGCTCAACTGACGGAAAGATCTAGCCACGCCCAGCCAATCAGAGCACGCTGCGACATCATATCTAGCAAGAGTCGACTTCAGCCAGAGAAATACCAGAGAAATATCACAAACCTTGAGAGATACAAGAAAGATGGAACGCTTTGTAATACTCTGGAATATACTGCTATAAACAAATCACGACGGATGAAATTTCTACGTATTTTTCGTACCATTTTTCAGACACATTTGATGATTGGGGCTATTTCATCAAAGTCTATTTAGTTTTTGCTCTGAACAGTTTCGCAACTGTTCTCCCCGTGGCTGAAAACCGACTGCAATCCACAGAATTAAAGCTCTTGTTGCGAACACCAGAAATGTCCTCCTGACTCTCTCTGGCCACTTCTTCCTCACACTCTGTCGCCTGCTGTTTTCTCCTTTCCCTATCAGCAAAAACAATAATACCAAAGCCCAGTCCCGCACTCTGGGACTCGTCTTATCACGTGCGTGGACTGATTGAGAGGACACCTTTTTTGGTATTCCTGATATAATCACTTCTTCTGCCAGATCTGATCCGACGCATCTAATAGTCCATCGTCTTGTTCTCCATTGCTGCGTTTTCTTATGTTTTAACTGGACCTCAATCAAATAATTTACAATGCGTTCTGTTCACCGCCAACTATCCAATCTCAGGAATTCCTCCAACAGCTCCCCATCCTCTCCAAGCAGGACTGACACTTTGTCTTTGGCTCAGAAGTACGATCAGGACCGTCAAAGATTGATTAACTGCTGTTTTTCCAAATTTGATAGAGACAATAACTTGCATGAAAACTATATAACCCATGTCAGAATAATCGAAGACTCCCATTATCCTTCTACAAAACCTCCTCCGTCTTCTGCTCAATCTCACAAAAAAAACCGTATCTTAGCTTTAGCAGTCAAGAGATCTGGAAAGGTAAGACTTCATAAAGGCAGAGAAAACAATGACTCAACCTTTCAAATTGGAAGAACCTGGGATCTAGATGACTTGGCTTCCATAGATATCGATACATCTTCTCAAACTGGCTTCAGCATGTTTTTAGGAAAATCGTACTATTGGGAGACAAATTCTGCAAAGGAGAGAACAGTTTTCTTAAAAAGCATTTGTAACATTTACTCAAAATATAAAAACGGTGAGCTACCTAAACTCACTGGCTTTGATCCAGATTTCTCAAGAGAAATTAACGCCCTTGCTCGTTCAGAAAGTCTATCTAGCAAACATAGTCCAACAAAATCAAGATCAAACTCATATGCTACTCCCAATGATCAACACAATACAAAACCTGTTCACAAAAGTAACAGTATCAGTAGTCAGATTTTTCATCATTTTCCAAAATCAAATTCACCTCATTTTAATCAAAACCCAACAAGTCCTACAAAATCTATCCACTCAATTTATTCTCAGCAATCTCAATCCCAATCTCAATCCCAGTTTGCCTATCAAAATCACACATCAAATACTCAATTGCATCAAACAAACCAGCTACAATACCAAAACCAAAACCAAAATCTTCCAACAAGAATGCACACTATTGACAATAACAACAATAAAAACATCATCCAAAATAATCCCCAACATAACTTTGAAAACCAACCATTGCCTAACCACATTAACCAACCAATCTCAACTTTTCCAAATAACCCATTATCGCCAGCTCACCCTACCATACCTGGTAGTCCCTCGCACCCATATAATCAGCTTAAAAACAAAAATTTTGAAAACGGTTCCATCATATCAAATTTCAATCCCTCAATATCTATCAAAAATGATAATATAAGGAAAAATTCACTTTCAAACCCCCAAACCCCTGGCACAAGATCAAGAAAGGGTTCCATTTTAAATAATCCAAAATTTAAACAATTTGAAAAATTAGAAAAAATTGAAAAAGTCCCCTTAAATGATCCAACCATTAGAAGTTTATCTGGAAAAGTTAACCAAAATAAAAATATTTTTGATAACCCTAGTTTTTCATCCTCTTCTAATTCTCTTGGTGGGAAAACACCCTCCATTGCTCACAAGAAAAGCTTGAAAAACATTGGAAAACAATTCGAAAGCAACTCTTCAACTTTATCTTTTCAATCTACTTCTTCTCTTAAAAAGGCCCCTGAAATTAAAATCAACACTCAGATTTTGCCCAAAGTAAGAAATTATAGCAATAACACTGCAAATTCGCCCGTTATCATACCATCAAATACAACCATTAATAATAGTCCAAACCAAACATTACCATATAGTAATTTACAAGATTCAACAACAATCAGATCTGTTTCTACTAATGATCGAAATCCAGTTCAAATGCATATTCAAACTCAAGCTAAAACTCAAATGCAAATGCCAATAGTTCCTTCACCAGGCACCATTTCCCCCCTCAAAATGAGTCCTGGGGTTAATACACTAACCGAGCCTCAAAATAATTTAATTCAAACTTTACCAAAACTTCAGCCAAATGATTTGCATACCATTCCATCTTTTCAAATTACTACAGAAACCCCTAATTCAGCACTGAAAGGTGTGGGTTTCTCTGATTCAACTATCCCACAAGTTGTCGAGCCAACTTCTGCAATTACAAACTCATCAAATGCTTTGGCTGATAATGTTTCAGAAAGAAAAGGCCATAATCATAGTTCTTCCATCGTCAGCATTCAGTTTAAAAGTCGAAGAGGCAATCATTTTGAAATCGAACAAGAAGATTCCCGTAAGGAAGAAGAACAAAGAAATCGGGAAGAAGAAAAAAATAATAATAATAATGATGAAGACGAAGATGATGACGATGATGATCAATTTTATGATTCCGTGTCTGATCATAAATATACAAATTCAGACCCTCAGATTGAAGCAAACCCAGAAATTAAAATAATTATTAATAACGAGGTGCAGGAAATTAAACACGATAACGAAGCTTCTGTTTCAAAAAATGAAGATGAAGCTTTAAATAAAAGCGAGAAAACCAAACCTCGTGCATTGAAATTTGCCGAAGAAAAGGAAGTTATTCCAAGCTCTAATGTGGAAACCAAGCACAGAAGAGTAATATCAGCTTCTTCCATTCGAACAGAGATATCCCCATTAGAAGAATTATTAGATGAAATTGATTGGAAAAGCTCCGATGATTCTAAAACAATTGAAAAAAAATTGCTTAAAGCTCTTGCTTCAACTGAATATGAAAGTATAAATTCTTTAATAAGCGTCTCTCTGAATTATCCACAAATCAATGGCTCAATTGATGCCTCAATTATTGAGTGCGAGAAATTAGACCCACTTTTAACTTTTTTCCAAGTCGAATTGAGTGCTTTCCAGGACGAGATTAATTACATTGAACAGCAGGGACATGGTTTACAGGTGAAAACTACCAATAAAAAACTTTTATGGAATGAATTAAAAGATATTTTGGTCAATATCAACCTATCTGATGATGAATTAAAAATTTTGCATTCTAGCCCTATGTCTAACTCAAATGAAATAATGATGGTTGAAAATGTTTTAATTAGTCTTTATGGAGCAATTAAAACAATAAAAGGTGTAGGGCAAGATAAGGAAATCGATGAGGATGATATTGATGAGGATAAAAGAAATGAAGAAAATTTAGGTGAAATGAGGGCTGTTCAAGAAAGAAAAAACAATTACGAAAGAACAACCAATATATTCCTTTCCAGATTTAGCGATTTGTTATTTGAGCAATTTAAATTCATTTTTAATGAACTAGATGGATATTTCAATAAACTTTTAATGCAATATACCGATTTATCAATGATGAATGAAAATTTAGACTTTAAAATTATAATAGATGCTCTGTTAAAACAATTTTCGAAACTTTTTGTCTTTGATTCAATTATTCTTTTTGCCAAAAAGATTTCATCGAATGATTACTATAATTTTATAAAATCATATCAAACTGTTTTTGCCAAGTTGTTTCATAATTTGATAGGAAGTTATAAACTCAACTTGTCCAAATTAATCAAAGCAGAGCTATCTGAAAATACATTGAAAACCTCTTTTGATTTATACAATGGCAACTTGACTGTACATGGAACTGGAAACTTAAATGATCTTAAACTTTCTGAAAAGTCAAAAACAGGACTTAAAAGAAATCAAACATTAGCAAAGTTTCGTGGTGCTGATAAAAATAAAAAATTAAAAGACCAGTTTAAGCAAACAGATGTTAGCAATAAGGATTCCACTGGATTAAATCAACAATTTAAAATCATGAGTATTTTTTCTTCTAACTTAGAAAAGAGTGTATACGAAAAGTTGAAAATGTTCATAGTTGGATTTACTAATTTGATTATTCATCAACAAGATTTTGTTGTGGAGTTTTTTCATCTTTCTTCTTATAAATATCTCGAGTTTGAGGAATATATTAAGAAGTATGATAATCCAGAAAAAAGAATTCAATCATATTTATCGAAAAAAAGTTACATTGATAATAGGATGGAGTTGAATAATGAAAACGCATCTACTATTGTTAATTTGATTGGATGGTTATTCAACAATGATATTAATGTTGTTATTAATTATATTGTTGAAGTTTTGAATGTTAATATCAATTTGATTCCTGCCATTATTTTGTTGTTTGAAGTTCAAGTAAATTCGTTAAACCTTGGCAACCAGGAATTTGTTTTGAAGAATTTTATTAATAAAGGATTGAACAAGATTAAATTATCTTGGTCTACATATATTAGTGATGAGATTAGATTAATTGAGAAAAATGTGCTGATGCATTTGGATACAAGCAAAAGAATTGGTGTATTATATTCCGTTAAGTTGTATCCTAAATTTGTTGATAAAATTGAATCGATAATTGAACTTGGTGGAATGGATCACAATGAGATCAATGGGTTTGAAATCAGAAGAATAGTGGACAAGTCTTATACAGATCTTGGTGCTTCATTTGTGAAATCATTAGAAAAGTGCTACAATGACTGTCAAACAATTATTGTTTCAACCACTACTAATGCTTCAGTTGGAAATTTGATTGATGATAGTATAAATGGAATTTCTAGTAGAATGAAGTCGACATTACATTCTGCTGAGGAACATGAAGAAAAAACCAAAATAAACAAGGCAATAAATTTGATGAAAAATACTAATTATTTGGTTGAAAAGTTTTCAGTTTCAGACAATTCATTTATTATGAATTTCCGAACAAATTGCTTTAAGATTTACAAGGATAGTTTAAATATATATATAAGTTTGGTTTTACAAAGACCTATTGGAAGATTAATAGATTTCATTGAGGGGATTGAAAATATTACTAACAAAAATAACATTTCTGGAAAGATCATCGATCCAACTAAAATCAGTGGCTATAACAGGTCATCTTTGAAAAAATTGTTGAGTTTTTATGATTATAGAGAAATTCACAAGGGAATCGAAACATTATACAAGAGAGTTGAAAAACATTTATTGGATTTTGAAGAGAAAGAAAGAGACTTGAGTAATTTTAATATTGATGAAAAGGATGTTAGTAAGATTGAATTTCAACTCTTGGGAAAAGTTTGGAAATCAATTGAAAATGAATTTATCACATTAAGTGCAAGGTTTGAGAATATTTTAATGAACTATTATAAGGACATTGAGATTCAATTTCTGCAAACCGAAATGGTGCAAGCCTTTGCTAGCATCAACAAGCAACATTAGCCAAACAATATAAATTTGGAAGGAAAAAAAATTCTAATTTTTTATTTTTTTTTTTATTTTAAGAAATATGTGTTTTTTTGTGGTTATTTTTTATTTTTATTTTTATTGTAAGAATATAAGCTAATATAAGATGATTTCATGAAAGAAAGCAATATTAATGAAAAAATTTGGAAAAAAAATGAGACTTTGTCTTGTGTGTGGTGTTAGATTTCGTTTTTCTGGTATTTGAGGGAAAAGTTTTTGATCTGTTTAATCTGTACAAGGTTGAAGCCTTTACCAAGCCAGTTTCAGTTTCTATTGTATATTCTTCAGGAAACAAATTTTTGTTTGGATTTTGAGAGGTGGGAGCAACAACGTCAGGAACCGGTTTTCTGTTGAGATTCAAACCATTGCTTCTTAAAGAATCGCAGGTTTCTGTCTTGCCCAAGCAAGCCATTGTTTTTGTCTTTTCTAGTCCATAGTTGTTTGAGGTGACAGAGCTGATTGAAGAGGACTTGGACAAGTTGTGTGCCGGCAAATCGTTTTTTGTTTTGAATTGGGAGAGAGATAGTCTTAAGTTTGTTTTGCAGTCAATGGTCGAAGCCGAAGACTTGCAAGAGCTGTTGCCTGAATATTGGTGGAGATCAAATTCAGAATCCTCCTCTGGAATCGATTTCAAGGATTTTGATTCAGACAAAACCTCGTCAATCTCATTCATTGGCAATTCGTTGAATCTACTGTAGGACATTTATGAAGATTGTAGAAGTGCTAGGAAAAACAGTGTAAACAGTGTAGCTGCTGAGTTTGCTGGGACTGGGCCAAACAAATAGAAATTAACATTAACCAGACCATCGAACGAGTGGTTTATATATCTACAGACTACATTTTCTGTCAAAGATTGCACTGGAAACAGATATCATCGCAGCCCATCCGATGATAACCTCAGTTAAAGAATAGCAGCAACAGAAATCGGGTGATCGTCTCCAGCTAGTTTGGAGAATCACTTGTATGTTCTTCCACAGCGAAACCGAAGGTCATTAATTGCGAGAGCAACTGAAATCGCAGAACAGGGCCAGAACTTGCTGCCCATCGAAGTGTTGCCTCTGTGTCCAACGAGGGCTTGAGCCATGGTGCCTCTGCAGAACAACACTCTGCTTCTCCAGTAGCTTTCTCACCACACCAACAGACACTTGCTGCGACTGCTGGTCTTAGTGTAGGGCTTCTTCTCGTTGCAAGTAGAGCTGCTTTGCCTCAGTCTCTCCAGCAGAGCTGTGGCAAGTTTGCAACAACAGGCTCAACAACCCTAGAAAGCTAACAAAACGTTTTTCAGCCATTATAGGATAACAACTGCTGGAAAGTAAACTAAATCTCGTTATTCTCTTAGTTTTTTGAACGTTAAACAATCGGAAATATTATAGGCTTATCGAGGGAAACTCTTACTGATAGCTTGCCTTGTAGAATTAATGAGCCTTTATTGTGCAATTATTTGGATTCCAGAATCTACGAAAAATAATAATGGTCAATTCGTGAACAACGTCAACAATAGACGATAAAAACTCCAAAGCTTGTCTAGCAAACAGTTATTATGCTAATACTGTAGACATGGCTACCAGAGAACACCTTTATTCAGCCATATTTTCTTTACTTATTGACACAAAAGTGTTTGCACTAATGTTTTTTTTTGTACCATTAATTCTAGACTATTTTGTGATTAATTAAATACATTTTTTCCTGAAATTAAAGAACAAGCGTGAGAATGACCAATTTTCAAGACAATATGAAGACTAAAAAAACCATTGTTATTACTTTGGTCACTTTGAAAATCTTTAAAACTAGTAAAACTGGATGCCATTATTTGGCTTGTTGACAACCATCCAAACTTCGTGATAAAACTTGGTTCTTGATATTCTTTCCAAAAAATTCCATCACATATATCAAATGATATTCAATGAAAACTAAAACTAAAAATAAAAATAAATCTACTTATGAAAAAAACCACATTTTCAAAACTAATTGATCGAAATTGGGGGGAAATAAATAAAACTAGACAGATTATTTTGGGTATGCTTTTAATATCATTTAGAATTTTTTCACCGAAATTATTATTTTTCTTGTATCGATTAAATATAAATCCTAACAATGAATTAAAAGGAAAAACACTCAATAGTTTTAAGAAATGATGACAAAGAAAATGTCATTAAAATATTGATATTTGTCTAAATCCTTTGAATATGCCTTTTTAACTACTCGATTCTTTTACCTCCATATTTTTTGACTGATTTTTAACAAAATATTCTCTCAACTCAAAAAAGAATCAGCTAAATTGCTCATGTTGAATACAATAATCTGGCCCCAAATCACTATTTTGCCTTAATTTTGTCATATTCTAAATGGGTCAGTTCAATCAAAATAAATTTTTTGACTATTTCTCACAAAAATGCCATTGTCTCTTAAATTCTAATGTTTACTTACAATAGCAAACTTCCAATTAAACTCGACAATTATAATTAGCTGATTGATTGGAATTACCAATAATTACCTGCCGATCTTTAACAACAAGATTACCTTTAGAAAGCAAAAGGGTCGTCCAGTAAGTCAATTACACTTAATGCTGAATTGGATCCCACTTCCACTCCTTTGACAATCATAGCTAAAAACCTTTGATGAGAACAAGAGCATGCCATGAGATCCTTCATTTCTAATAGCAACCCTTTTTACTGACTTCCGTTCACAGCAAAAGCCTTTTAATCACTGCTAATGAATTGTTTATCAAAACTCAATCAAATTGTTGAAAGTTAGCAAAATTAACAAAAATTATTGTATTCCATGAATAAGGATCAACTTTGAAGTACTATAAATACATACAGTCACTTACACTGATCTGCATGAAAACATTCGGCTTTTCAACGGCTTTCAAAACCACTTTCAAAACCCAGGGCTCTTGAAGATAATTGTATTTATTTTTCAATCAAATATTTGAAGGTCTATTTAAAATCATAAAGTTTCACGATTCCTAGCAGTGTCTGATAATGGCTTGATCCAAATCCTTTCTTAATTGGAAAGAAAATTATTCAAAACTTTGGATTTGTAAATTAAAAGCGATACTTTACTGAATAACATAATAAATTACACAACAAATTTTTTGTAATAATTTAAAACAAGGAATAAAATTAAAAAATTAGAAAAATCAATCTAGATATATTGAAAAACAAACCATTTATCCAAACCCAAGCAAGATCTAATGACTTCTACTTAGAATTGAAATAACAAACAGTAAAGTTGGACTGTAGTTTTTTGATTCTAATAGTTGACAATTTTTACCAAGAATACCAATATCACTTTTTGTTTCCACAATACAATTAGCATTATATCTAGAATGGCACATAAATATCATTAACTGTCAAGCTGAAATAAAAACAAAAAATTCCTCGACAAATTTCCTGTTTGAGAAATTTTGCAGTGACAAAAAAGATTTGATCCAGCCTTGAGGGAGCTGTTAAACAACCACCAATATGGAACTTTATGCACAGATGCATGCAATAACATAAACCATTAGCATGGTTTACACCACGTGCTGCACCCTGAATCCAGGTCCCTGGCTGTCCCATATATGCAGAAATATACTGTAAAACCAATAGCTCTGCCCAATAACTCTGACTGTCCAATAGCAATACACTACTGCATCTGGAGCACGTTGATAGACTCCTTTATGAAAACAGCAACAATAGTTCTCTAACAGGGAGGCGCATTAGCCAGCGAGTCTTTGATTATCTAATAACACGTGATCAAACTACCTTTCAACAATATATTATTTCACTATCTATCCACTACTTTTATATCATACTGTATCATATTACTATACTATATTCACTCTTTATTCTATACCAACTGGAGCTAGGCTAGTTGTATTGCATTCTTTATGGCACATTCTTACCAGCAAGTTCCCACAGATCCTCCAACTTATGAGGAATCAAGAGTTCATCTCACCAGCTCATCTCACTCCTCTGATGGCAATAGTAACAATAACAATAACGATGACGATGATATCTTTAATATATCCGATGGCGACTCTTTGAATATTGAACAATTCGAAATTGAAGAACTTCCTGCTGATTCAGTTTCAGTTTCTACTCAACTTCTCGAAAGAGCAAATCATGCATCTCAGGTAATTCGTTCTTCTTTTAATTCAAAAGTAATTAACCCTGTATCAAGAATATTGGACCCAATAGTTGGCTTATTCAGGTATTTATCTGTGAAATTTGACTCATACTTGTCAAAAATTGGTAATCCATTGATAATGAGAAGACTTCTTTACATTGCATTTGTATCTGCCATCATATATGTAATTGTCACCTCAGGTTTATATCCATCAAGTTATGATTTATCGGATGGAAATTTCACGAATAAAAAAGTGTTGTACGAACATATACAGAATAGTATAAATATCAATTCAATGCAGGAAAACTTGGAGTATTTATCAAGTGTTCCTCATGTTGCAGGTACCGAAGGTGATTTGGCTTTAGCAAGGTACATAAATAATATCTTCAAACAAGATGGTTTAAATCCAATGGAGTTTAATCAAGTTGAAGCTTTTATAAACTATCCAAACGAATCAAGCTTGAATCTATTATCAAGTGATGCTAATGACACTCTATATCAAGCTACCTTAATTGAGGATTACGAAATCAAACAAATAAGTGATGAAAATAATACTGGTAATAAAGATAATTCTGGCAGTGATAAGAAAGGAAATGGCAAAGAAGATAAAGACCACAAAGAAATAGCCTTTCCTGATTTAGCTAAAAAAGCCTTCAATTACTTATCCACTGATGGCCAAGTTACCGGTAAAATACTATATGTTAACTACGGTCGTGAGATCGACTTTCAATTACTAAATAAAAATAAAATTAATGTAGGAACTTCAACCCAATCTGTTTGCTTTATGAAATATGGAAAAATTCCTGTATCTTCAAAATTAAAAATCTCTAGAAATAATGGGTGTGATGCCATTGTCTTATTTGATGACCCAAACAACTATAGTCACTTATCTAGTGATGAAATCAATAATCTAAACATTAATAAACTAATTCACAAGCAAATGGCAAGTAATTCAAACTATGCTACTGGTGATGTTTTAACTCCTGGTTGGGCTACAACTTCATCTTCAATGAAACTATCTTGGGATCAATCAAATTCAAATATAAATATTCCTATCATGCCAATCTCCTTAACTGATGCTCACAAATTTTTATCTTCAATAAAAGGTAATGGTCTAAAAATCGATCCATCAAAGGATGAGATGAAAGATTGGAATTTAAAATTTAAAAATTTAGATGATTTTGAAACTTGGACTGGTGATCTAAACGAAAAAAATTTACAAGCTTTTTTCAAATCATACTCTGTAAAGAGAGACAATCATCCTCTTTGGAATGTTGTGGGAAAAATTTTTGGGTCTGAACAAAGTGAAAAAGCTATCATTATTGGTGCCAAAAGAGATTCTTCATGTTTTGGGACAATCAATCCCAATACTGGAACAACTGTTTTAATGGAATTAGTCAAAATTTATACTAAAATGACTAAAATTTATGGTTGGAAACCTTTAAGAACAATTTATTTTGTATCAATCGATGGTTCAAATTATAATTTTGCTGGTTTAACCGAATGGGTAGAGGCAAGATTGAAAGAAATTAGAAAAGAAATCTATGCTTATATTGATTTGAGTGATGCAATTGGAGGTCAAGATTTAAAAATATCTTCTCATCCTGCCTTTTCTAATTTAATAATGGAAGTTCTTCAATCAGTTGATGAAATTGATCAGTTAGATGCTTCTCAAAAAAGAAGTGAAGAAAGAAATGATAATGAGATTCATAAAAAAATATCAGATTCTTTTAAAAAGGAAAATATTTGTTCTTTAAAAGAGTATAAAAATTATGTTCCGTTTTTATCTTATGCAGGAATTCCATCGATTGAAATTAAATACACCAATAGCAAAAATGGCAATATATTTGAAAATACTTGTATGGATAATTTCAAAAATTTTGAAGATTTAAAAATTGATCCACAAATGATATATCACAGAAAGTTGGTTGAAATTTTATCACATTTAATTGTTGAATTAGTTGATGATCCATTAATACCAATGGATTTGAATCATTATGGCCAAAAACTTGAAGATTATTTAAGAGACCTCGACTCTTATACTCATAAACTATTTGAAGAGTATAAATCTAAAAACAATAAGCCTGATGATCAGTTTCCTCTAAATTATAATCCTTTAAGAAATGCATTAACTATGATCAAAAAATTTGGTAAAGAATATTTAATATGGAAAAAAACCTGGAACGAAATTCTTTTGCAGGAAGGCAATATAGAGCCTTCCCTTTTGTCGATTCATAGATGGAAATGGAATACAAAATTATGCAACTATGAGAAAAAATTAATTGATGATAATGGTTATCCTAATAGACCGTGGTATAAGAATTTGTTGTTTGGGCCATCTTCTGATAAACCAGAAATATTTAATACAGATATCAGCCCAGAAACAGAATATGAATGGTGGACATTTCCAACAATAAGAGATGCTATTGACAATTACAACTGGGAATCAGCTCAAAAAGAAGTTGAGAAAATTTCTCGAAAATTGACTGAAGCCACCAATGAGTTTACCATATAGTAATTAGTTTTTTTTCTATTTTGTTACGCACTGTTGATTTTAATTTTTTGATATCTACTTTTTGTTTTTCAATTTCTATTTCATTTTTGTTTAAAATTCTGTTTTTAATTTAATTCTTCATAACTTTTTTTTTAATTATTTTGATTATAATTTTTTATATTTTATTTCAATTTTTTTACGTTTAATTTTAAAATTCATTTAGCTCTATGATAATTATCTACAAAATATTATAGGTGCAAGTTTTTAAAAATAGTGCGAAAAAAAAAGGAATTTTAGGCAAGTATAAAAAATACAACTTAAAAACGTTCTTAATGCTATGATTTAATTTCCTGTCTATCTTTATAGATAGCATTAGCTTCTATTACCAAATGATCCTTTAATTTTTTGAAATCATTACTAAAATTTAAACCACATTTCCAACATTTCATATCTTGTTTTATTATTTTTTTCATTTCTTTCGCAATATTGAAAAATTCGTCGGAGTTAATGCCCCTTTGATTAAGTGCATCATTCTTTATCAAATCGTATAAATTTAATAAAAACGGAGAGTTAAATGAAATATAATGTTTTTTTGTTTTCAATCTTTCACTTAAATTATCCTTTGAAATTACATGAACGTGCAAATTGCTTAAGGAAGGAATTGCATGAAAACCAACTTTAAAGTATTCGTCAAAATTTAGAGATTGCTTAATTAGAAATGGAAATTTTATAACTAACTGTTGAATTGCAATTGGTTTTGTTTTTTCAATGCAAAGTAGTAACTGATTTTGAAAAACCTTATCAGGATCGTTTTTATAATTGAATACTAAAAATGGTGACTGAGTTGTTTTCATCAGGTCTCTTGGTAAAACTAGTAAATGAACTTGAGCTTTTGGATATTTATCGTACACTACTGTAAAATCTGAATCATAATATAAAATATCGTTTGGATATTTTTCTGGATGTGTTATATAACAACTCAAAGCTGATCTAAAGCTGTTATTCGATTTCATTTTTTTAATATCGGTAAAAAAAGGGGGTTTTCTGTTGTCTCTAAAAATTCAAAGACTTTTATAATAGTTCAAGACACTAAAAAAATGTCGGTGCCCAAACTGGTAATAATTAAATCGTATTGAAATGATTATAAATAAATTAACGAAACGGGAACAAATCGGATTGTGTTCGTTATTGCTGTTCAATTATGCCTAATGATGCGGGCCTTAAAGCGGTAGGCTGTTGAGGATTTTGGGGTTTTTGAAAAATTTGAGTAAACAGGAGGGTCCTCAAACTTCCAAAATATGGGGTTTAGAGAAACACATTGAAAGTGAAAAAGAAAGAATAGGCAACTATTGTCAGATAAATTATTTTGGTTATTGTTTAAATAATTCTTCAGCAAATCTTGGGAAACAATGCTAATCATTTAACTTGAAAGATATAGTCCATTCGCATTACTTGTAGATTTAATTTACAAACAAGATAAGACAGCAAAATTTTGATTAGTTTTGATCAATTTTGATTTGATTGATCATTGTTGGTTTTATTAGCATGTACATCGACTACTTTATCATACTCTTCAATTTCATTGGCAGGATTTTCTAGTTCAGCTTCAGTAAAATATATTTGTTCTTCATCAGTTCCTAATTTTCTTGTATCATTTATTATATGTTCGCCATTATATCTCAATTTATTACCAAAATATTCTAAGTCATAGCTGATATTATTTAGCCTATTTATATAATCCTGTACAGTCTTCCCATCTTCTTTAAACTTGCATGCCCAAGATAACAAAAAATCTTTAAATCCTAATAAATCTTTATAAATTTTACCATCGAAATTATCTAGATCTCCCTCATCAGATTTTTGGTGTGACATTTTTATAATGAAATGTGGATATTAGTTGAGAAAGACAAGATGTCAAAGACAAATAGCCAAAAAAAGTTGTTCTTTTTATAAGCAAATCTCGTACTCCAATACACAGAAGCAAATAAACTATTGTACTGTTTCAAACAATCTTGAATTATTGTTGAATCAGACTGGGAATTGAGTTTCTAATCTTAGTTTTGAGACACATTTGATGACATCATCTGTGCATAACATAGCAGTACAAAACATATATGAGCATGTGTCAAATCGATAACAGGAACAGAACGGTTTTGAGTTGGAAGCTTGTGAGATAAAAAAAAGAGGGCAATATATATTCATAAATACAAGATTAGAATTTGTTTTGAGTCTATTTCTTTTGGGTTTTCTTTATGGCTCTTTTTTTATCATATTTTTTCATTTTAGTTTTCCTTTTCTCTTTGGCTTTTTCTTTAGCTTCTTTTTTGCGAGATTTTTTAGCATCTTTATCTTCGAATTTTTTTCCTTTCAAGAGCACATTTCTTTCTTCCCATTCATCTTCCTTGGCTTCTGAGTCATCTGATTCAGTTTCTACATCTTCGGTAAGATTGTTGATTTTATTTCTATCATTTTGGCTGTCAGTATTATTGTCCTCATTAAAATTATATTTTTTACTATCTTTATTCGTTAAAGTTTCGTTCAAATCTTTTTCAGCGGATTTGCTTGGATGAGGGTTTTTTGAAATTAAAGATTTAAAAGTTGTCAATTTTCCGTTTTCGAAGTCAGCAAAATCGTCATCTTCTTGTAAAGCGTGTAAAGTTGTAATTAAATGAGTAGATCTAAAGACCTCATCATTTAATTTATCTTCATCAGTTAGTTTAAGAGGCAATTTAGTTAAAATTTCCAATAGTATTCTGTCATTTTTATCATCATTGTTATTATCAATTTCAAGATCATCAATGTCATTAAAATTGGTTTGGAACTGATTATTATAGGTATTAATATGATTATCATTAGTATTTTCATTAGACTGGTATTTTATAATTAGGTCGTTTAAATCTTCAATTATAAACTCAAATATATTCTTCTCCATTATTATGTCAATTTTCTTTTTTGATTGAAAAAAGTCATTGATGTTTTTAATATCCATTCTTAAGAAATCTAAACTCATTGGGTGATTTGGCTCAACTGATTGAGAGACATCAATTATATAAATCTTTGAACGATGAATTATTATATTGTATTCGGATAAATCAGCATGAATTAATCTACAGTTTTGGTATAATTTTCTTAATATGATTAAAACTTTAAAGTAAAAAAAATTAATTTGAAAGTTATCAATAAAATTAAAGTCTTTTAATTTGGGAGAGGGCCAGCCGTCATCATGTTCAGATAATAGATCCATTATAAGGATATTGTTCTTAACTTCAAGTGGCTTTGGACAATAAATGTTATTTAGGATTAATCTTTTTAAATTTCTAAATTCCTTTTCGGCCCAAATTTTAATCATTTTCCTTGGATTGGATTGATTGAAATTTTTAAATCTAAATTCCCCACTGACATATCTTTCTCTATCTTTAAATACCAAAATGGAAGTTTTATAGATTTTAATTGCGTAGTGCTTCACAATTGTTTTTTTTGAAGGATCAGATGTCTTTGAAGGATTTTGGTTTTCCAAATTGTTTTCTGATGAGCCATTTTGAATTTCTATATTGTTTTTTGGTTCTTCAAGTTCAGGTTCAGGTTCTTCATCTTTGGTTGCATAATATATGTTTGCTTCTTTACCGGTTGAGATGCAACCATTGATCCTGGTTAAAGTTCCATTGCCAATGTATTTAGCTAAAGCTTTAAAGGTTCTTGGATCCAAAACGGTTTGGATTGTTGCTCTTTGTGATTTATCCTTTAATGTTTTGGGAGTTTTGACCTGAGAATCAGTTGATACGGAGTACTTTTGCAAGATATCGCCCTTTTCAGAGGCGAAAACATTTTTGTGATCATGCAAATGAGCTCCATTTATATCTTCTTCTCGGTGTGGATCAGAATGGCCCTCAAAGTCAGAATCGTCAGAATAGTCAAAATAATTGTCATCAGGAGCACCACAACTCTGCAAATCTTCAAAGTTCAAACGGTTGATTTTTTCAATGATAGCAGCCTCGTCGCTAGAGGAGGATATATTGGACTGTGGCATATCTTAAGAGCTATTTCGGTTCTTTAGCTGGGTGGTGGATATAATAATTTTTCAGTGCAATTTTTTGCTGAGTGAAAAATTCGTGCTCGTGATTATGTCCCAAAAGCTTTCAAACGTGCAAATATGCCTCATACACATACATAACGTCATTGTGCAGACCAGCCTGTGACCAGTACAATGGTTCTTACAACCCAAAAGCCCTGTAGTACCAGTCAGGACTGGGCGCAGTTGTGCGTGTCAGTGCAGTGCAAAGCGGCGGTGTTCTTGGGAGACGTGTAAGAGCGTGCAAAGAGCGAGGAGCATGAGACCAACCAGTGCCAGAGAAACCATAAGCCATTGTTGAGCTGGAAGCAGAGAGATTGAAGAATGGCACTGTGGTGGTATATATAGGAAATCCCTTTTCTCTGTAGGAAAACACATCCTGTGTTCTGGGTCTGCTTCTTCTTCTCTTTCTTCTTGATTCTCACTCACCCCAACCTTTTGACAGACATGTACGACAGATACCCAGGCTATCCTCCCAACGACAGTTACGGCCATTATGGCGGTTACCAAGGTCCTCCCCAACCTGGATATGGTGGATATGGTGCTTATGGCGGCTACAATGGCTACAGTGGCTATCCTCCTCCACAACAAGAAGAAGGCCAATACGATGGTTATGGTCACAATGGCTACGGATACAACAACCAGGCCAAACGCGACATAGAATACGACTTTGAAGAAGCTTCTGATGCTGAATCACCCGACCAGGGTGAAAGAGCCTTTGATTCCAGCGTCGATGGCTACAATTACAGATACTCTGACTGTTCTGGCAATAAAAAGGCCTTGTTGATTGGTATTAATTATACTGGTTCAAAGGCCCAACTAAACGGTTGTATTAACGATGTTCAAAATGTCAAAGAGTTTCTCTTAAGAAATGGCTACTCGGAAGAAAACATGGTTATATTGACTGATGATCAAACCAACCCCAGAGCTATTCCAATAAAACAAAACATATTGGATGCAATGGGTTGGTTAGTCAGTGGTGCATCTTCCAACGATTCATTGTTTTTCCATTTCTCTGGCCATGGAACCCAACAAGAAGACACAGATGGTGACGAAGTTGATGGATGTGATGAAGCCATTGTTCCATTGGATTATGAAGAAAGTGGAATGATAGTTGATGATGTTCTCCACCATACAATGGTTAAACCATTACCCGAAGGTTGCAGATTGACTGCATTGTTCGATTGTTGCCACTCAGGTTCAGCATTGGATTTGCCATACACTTACTCAACCAAGGGATTGCTCAAGGAGCCAAATTTGGCTGAAGAAGCTGGACAGGGACTCTTGGAAGCTGTCCAGTCCTATATGGCTGGAGATACCACCTCTGCTATGAGATCTATCTTTGGTGCTGTTAAGGTCTTTATGAATGGCTCAAACGATGAAGCCCACGAGAAAACAAAGAAAACCAAAACCTCGCCAGCAGATGTCATCATGTTGAGTGGTTGCAAAGATGACCAAACAAGTGCCGATGCAAGCATCGGTGGTGAAGCTACTGGTGCAATGTCCTATGCTTTTATGAAAGTCATGAATAGTGGCAAACAACAATCATATCTCAGTTTATTAAAAAACACAAGACAAATCCTTGAGGGTGAATATAGTCAAAAGCCCCAGTTGAGTGCCAGTCATCCAATTGATGTCTCTCTCAAATTTTCATTTTGATTACTTTTTTATTATCTTACTATCTTATTATTTCACTATCTTAACACGTTAGTATATCGATATACTGACATCTTATCTTATTTATTGTTTTGTTTACACATTTAAACTGGCATATTAATAAACTAGACTGGTTTAAATTAAATTTTTTAACTTCTTTTTTTCTACTTTTTTACTTCTTCACCATGTAATTTCATCATATTTCAGGTGAAACTAAGCCCCATACAGGTGGTTAT
>JAKTTS010000127.1:0-32550 GCA_030560485.1 Ascoidea tarda (nom. inval.) | reverse complement strand
ATTTATTTATTTATTTATTTATTTATTTATTTATTTATTTATTTATTTATTTATTGACCTTTTTTCTCAGATTTATATCTGTTTAAAAAAAAACCATTTATTATTTTACATTAATTCGCGATGTGTATTGAAAACATAATTTACAAAATATCTTTGAGATTTACAGTTCCAGAACCTCTTTCAGCAGATTTAATATTTCCTGTTAAATCTTTCCAGCCAATCCAGTAGATAAGCCTAAAAGTGGCAGGCAAATAAATCTTACTTTCAGCATCAACTGCAGAGTGTGAATTTTCAATACCGTAAAACTTCTTATAAATTAGGTCTGCGGCTAATAATGTATCCTTTGATATTTTGTTTTCACTGCTATACAAACAATTGTTTTCACCCATTATTTGCAAATCATTTAGCAATTCAAATAAACCAGGATAATTGATAACAATTTCATCGATATCAATCGTTAGCATTTTGAAACCTGCTTTGTTCAATAAATTTCCCAAATCTTGGACCGTAATAAAAGGCGATATATGTGGAGAAATACCGTTTTTTCTTTCTAATTCGGCTAGCTGCAAAGAGGATCGCAATTCATATAAAGTATCATTGCCAAAAATAGAGCCTATAAACAAAGTATCTTTTTGGCTTAATAAAGAAAAGACTTTTTTGAATACCGATGGGATGTCATTTACCCAGTGCATTGAAAGATTCGACAAAGCTAAATTGTATGAACCTGGTATTAAATCCTTTGAGTCAAGATATTCTTCATCACAAACCAATTTATTTACAGAAATATTTGGAAAGGAAAAATCGTTTCTGAAAAGCAACTCTTTGCATTTATCGACCATGGTTATATTGCTTATTTTATTTCTCACAACTTCTTTATCTTTGCTAAACTCTTTAAGGAAATCGTTTTGTTCCTGGTCTTTGCAAACCGGGATGGTGTTATCAAACAAGACTTTCTCAAAGTTCCCCGACTCACACCCAATATCAATGACATTATCGAAGCTTCTGTTAATAAACGATAGTCTTGAAACCAATTTTTTAGCTGATTCGTCCTTCAAATACTGAACTGAATCATAGTCCTTGTTGCGCGAAGAATTTGCTTTTTGTTTTAGTTTAATCGCCCTGTTGAAGACTGTGTATGGAGAGTTGGAATTTGAAGTGGAATACCTTGCTTTGAACAAGCCCCAAGCACCTAGCCCATTGTGTCTGCCCACAACCGGTTTGCAATAGCTCATTGTCAAGGATATCCAGGTATCTCAAGCAGAAGCCAGAGGAGGATTTCAGTCCCCAAACTCGCAGTTGCGCCAATCAGAAAGCAAGATTAATAATTCAGACAAGGCGAAACTCCAAAGCACAATGCGTCACGTGTTCTGGAAAACAAACCGCCGGGAAAACGACCCACAGTGCCTTGCATGCGCTGGTGTCTTGGCGTGCTGCAGGTGTGTTCAAGCAGAAGCCGAATCTTCTAACGGCAGAACCTCCCAACAGCAGGTTGCCCCATTTTCCGGCCCATTTTCCGGCTTACGAGCCCTAAGTTCTAGACTCGGCATCCATCTCCTTCCTTTGGGCCTTTTTTTTGGTCTGATTGGAACCCTGCCCGTTTTGGCCCATGGTTTTGTCTGTTTCTGTTGCGAAAACCGCTGTGTTTCTTCAACAATAAAACGGCTTTGAATTCCACCCCAGGACTTTAGCCATCTGCTTTACCTGCTTCATGTGGTTCAAGTGATGTACCATCTGCAACTGGAGCCTTTCTGGTCTTCTAGATTCTCACTGGATTCACCAGGGGCTGCAATTGAGTTTAGCAGACAATGAAAATTTTAAACTTTCTCTAACTTGTTTGTTGATAATAGTCAGATTGTTTATTACCACATCTATTTTTAAACATTGTGATATATAACAATGGCGAAATTTTATTTCTCGTTTTTGTGTCTTTTGCCTTTTATTATTCATCGGTTTTCTTTGATATTTTCTTTATTATTTGCTTTTTCTCGTTAAGTTACTGTCAACAGTGTGTAATCCGCTCTGCCAATAAGACGACACTGCAATAACTCTTCTAATACACACCTCAATATCTCGATTTATTTATCTTAATCCTAAACTGGACTTTCCATCACGCTAGTCAGGTTGTCCTCGAATGATTGTTCACATCGCATCTAATTATCGTATATGATAATAAAATAAACATGAAATATTGTAATGAAACACTGCTTTTTCTGTTGTTTTCCCTTCATTTTGATTTCAGGCAATGACTATCAGCAATGCTTCTTAACCAATTAAAGTTTAATCTTGCTAAAATCTAACAACTACATAGTATATTAACAAAAACCCTAATACATCATATTGATCAAGATTCAACAATATCATAAATCAGACTAATCATGAAAAACACTTCTAAATTTAAATCAATAACGAATGAATTATTGCTTAGTCAATTTTTATAATAAAAAATCAAAGACGTTGGTGATACTTCACAGGTCCAACTGAAATCATTTATTTGACGTTGATTGGAATATAAAACTCTTGTAAATTTCTTCATTTTTTTTACTTTCATCAACGGTTCCAATTTCGTCCTACAAATATACTAATTAATTTTATAATGGTCAAATATACTTATGAATTATCTCTAACTCAACCCGATATTGGTGCTAAATCATACAAGGAAAAGGGCAAAATATCAAAAAGAAAATTTCATCCAATTGTTAAATTAAGAGTCTTCAACCAAACAAACCAAAATATAACTGGACTCATTGATGAAAAATACATTGTGCTAGCAAAACTTAAGAATACCACTCAAAGTGCTGCGATGGCACCTGAAGCCCTTGAAACTTACCTTAGAGGTAATAAAAGCAGCACTGGAACCTATGAAGAAGAAAACAATGAAATAATATTTGCTTTTCCTGATTTGCATCTTATAACTGTCGGTGTGTTTGTAATCGAATACCAATTATATAAATCAATCAATCAATTAAACACATTAAATATGGAATTTATTGATAACATTTCAAAATCAATAAAATTTGTCACTACAAGAGAGTTATATGCCACTGAAGCAAATAACAATGCCAAAACAACCATTGTCAAAAAAAGAAAAAGAGAAAGTATACCAACAACCAACAATCAAAAACAAAACCAGATGCTAAGCCAGATACCAAGTAGGATACAACTACCAAATCATTTACCAAATCAATTATCTCAAGATTCAATATTGTTTCCACCTTTGTTACAAGAAACTCTACAAAACAATAAGTTACTAGCAAGCAATTTTTCCAGTCATCAATCTTCTAAAAGTGCTAGTGATCTGGTGGGGCTATCAAGATGGGACAGCTTCAACAGTACAAAAAGCAGTCAATCATGCTGTACTTCTACTCAAATACCAAAACTGGTATATTTGGAACAAAATAACGCGTTTTATGCTCAAAATCAACCTCTTTTTCTACAAAGTTTGTCTAATATAGCTTACTCTCCCTCAAGCTTAATTTCTTATAATTCGGTGAATGATAATTTTTTGAATTATACGCAAATGCAACAACAACAAAATATGGTTCAATTAAATCAAGTCACAGGTTTAGCCAATAATGAGGTGCTATCTACTCAGGCCTCAAATTCAAATTTAACAAATTCATACATTGTAACAGATCCTTCAGCAATATATAGAAACAATAATCAGCAGAATGTGATGAGAGCGCTGTCGTTTAATACGTTATTGAGTAATGAAACTCTGAATAACATCAATGAACAAAGTATCGGAAGGTCTCTTAGTAATAGTAGACATGGAAAAGCACTCAGCGAAAATGACTATTTGTATTTATTGTCGAATTCAAAATTCTATCCTTTTTAGTTATGTTTTTCACTTGTTTTCATGGATTTTTTATCTTTTGTTTTTATTCAGTTCTTTTTCATTCATTTTAATTTTTTATAGCTTTTTTATTACTTTTTTTCAGAGCGTTTATTATTTTATTTGGATCATCATCTCAAACCTCATTTTCTAACCATCCAGCCTGGCTCGTCATTGGAAAAAGAGTCTGGAACATCAAATCAGTTGGTTTTAAACAATCTCTTAGCGCAAAACATTCGCATCTTATTATTTAAAATTTTTCGAAAATTAGTTTTTAATCAATATCGTTCAATTTTTTCCTTTTTTTTTTTTGATGTATTAAAGCTATTTTTAAACATTACTAGTGGATAATAAAGTGAAGGAAATTAAATTGAGCAAAATGAAGCATTCGTTTACGAGAAATTGATGCCTATCAAGAAACGAAAGCAGTTAGTATTTTTACTGAAGCCGAATAAAATCTAACATGTTAAGAGAATTGAGGAGTTAGAAGAGAAAATTGATTGAATCAACTAAAACAGCTGAATCAGTTGGGCATTATTGGACATTATTAAGTTGCCAATATTTGAATATCAGAGAAATAGTTTTGAGCGCCATTTATCAAATAAGTACATCAAACTGAATGTTTGGTGAATAAAATTATGCCCAACGGCAATATTATTCTGATGTGACATAAAACGACACAATATTACTTGAATTTTTGTGAAAACGTCAATCATTTTCGGAGCATATTTTGACAATTTGGGCGACTTTTAGTTTCTACAAAAGTCGGAGGAATAGCATTCAAGGTAGTAGAGCAGAGGTTGATTCCATCAAACAGAATACTCAAAACCATCTTGTACTGTTGATTGGCATTAACTGACCAATAAGCTGTTCTGGGTTCTTTGCGCAATCAGTGAGCGAATTGGGTCCAGCTAAATAAAATAAAACACATTGCAAAATTTGCAGTGTTTAAAAATAGACAAAGACACTGGCAGGATGTCTATAGATAGAAAATCAAAGACAGAATATAAATGTTTCTTTGTCGCTGGTTTTTTTGATTAAAAAGAACTTGAGATAATGATGATTTTATGTCAAGTGTGTTTGATATTTTGCACATTATTTGGGCAATGTGATCTGGAATGATATGATAATATATACTGAGCGAAAACTGAATATAACAAAAAAAAGTGTGTCATTAGTTTATGGGTTGGCATATGTGATTTAAATTTTTTAATTCCAACTTGATTTCCAAAAGTATAGAAATCAAATTTACTTTATAGAAACAAATAGAGATAAAAGAATGCATTAGATTTTAAAGATTATTTCAAATGAATCGGACTACATTAGGATTTGAGAAGACATATAAAACGTCAAATATAGCACAGTAAACGCATTATAGCAGTATTTTGTGGGCATCTGAAGAAAAAAAAAGTAAATAAAATAAACACTTTCCAATGGTGCAATTTGGATTTTGGAAAATGTTATAAGTTTAGTGGTGGCAAGATTTGTAGAGTAATAAGATTGTACTGTATATGAATATAGCAGCTGCGATGCTTACCAATCATTGTGAGCATTGTTACGTAATACAACATTGGACATCCAACACCCTGTATTCCAAAACACCGGCGACAAAAGTGGCAGATAATGAACTGTTGCCAAGATCTGAAGATAAATAATTTTTATTATGACACTTGAAATATTGGTCTAGAGAGTCGATAGTCAAATACAGATATAATAGTGATCAATAGAGGATTTTGCAATGTTTTAAACAACACTTTTGCTTCATTCGCAGGTGTTTCAAAATTGGAATTGTAGAATTGGGATTAACAATATGAAATGTGAAATATGAAATATGAAATTTGATATTAAGGATATATATTTATTTATAAATGATATAGGCCAACACAATAGAGTTTATAATTTTATAGAGATTTTTTAAATTTTGCGATAACAAGTTATAGTAAAATATATATTGGGAACAAAATTAAAATAATACAAGTTTTAGAATGATTTAAAAAAAAACATTCGATACAGAGTCTGGTTAGTGAAAAAAACGATAAATGTTCTCAAGAAAGAAAAACCTTGTTAAGTTATAAGAATAAATAATAAATGAAATTATAAATAAGAATTTGAATCAATTAATAAAGAATTAATGGGCTATAAAAAATAATATTAGGTTATCCAGAGTTAAAAGGAAATAAACGAACATATGGGAATAACCGTTTTTTATATACACATTGGCAATAAATCAGGCAATTGAATCAGGAGTAGGTTGGGTTGAATTAATTTAAAGTATAATTGAAATTGAATAAAATTTTAGCAAAGACTTGATAGATATAGAGTGATAACTGGCAATCAAAAAAGATGGGTAAATGCAATATCAGTTTGAAAATAGATATCTTTTTTTTTCATTTGTTTATTTCAATTGAAAACGTTTCAAAATATAGAAGTAAATGTTGATTTGATGTGTATAATTTTATTTTTGGTGAGCAATATTGGATTGAGTAATTGTTTTGGACCAGAAACAGAAAGGATTTTAGAGGCGTTAAGAAAAAGAGTAGAGAACTAAAGAGAATAGGTTCATTAAAATGAAATTGAAATGAGATTGAAATGATATGGTATGACATGACATGATAATCAAAGACAGAGAGACGGAATAAGCAGTCAAGTCAATTCGGGATGGTTTTTGGAAAGTGAATTTTAAGTTAATAACAGTTGTAATAAATTCCTTGCATTTTGAAACCATGATAGTTCACATTTTCGTTTTCTGGGTTTTTTTAGCACGTCCTAAGAGCATCACATACTGACAGAAGCCACTCAAAACACCTGAAGAAAGAAACTGGGAAATACAGAAGCAGCAAAACAGTCTCCAGCAGAAAAAGAACCCCAAACTAGTTCCTACCACACCAATAAGACCCACAATCGCAACCGCTCCATTTGCAATAATTCCGTGTCGAGCCGCTTGACAGAAAACGTTGAGATGTGGACAAAAAGATCGAAGAGCTCTTGGTTTAGGAAGATGCATCACGTGTAGAGATCTGAAAGTGGGAGCGGTGTTTGCCGCAGCAATGGGAACAGCGCTGTGGAACCAGGACGGTTTGGGACGTTTGTGTTCGCTGTACAGCCTACTTTTGCGGGAAAATGATGTCACACACCACAGCTGCTTCCAGACCTACAATACCAGAAGCGAGTGTCTGTTCAACGCTGCGGGAGGCTTGCTTGCCCGGCTTGCTTTCTCGGCTTCCGCAGGCCTGGCACTTTCCTGTTTTCACAGGGCCCGTCTGGCTCCTTCCCAGGGGTTTTGGCCGGCGTGGTAGGAGCTTCCTTAGGGGCAGCAACAGCACAGGAAACAGCTGCTGGTTTGCACTCTGCTAATAAGCAGAAGCTGCTGCTCCAGTTGAGAGCGATGAAGCAGGACGAAGGTTTTAGCTGGCTCTGCTTCTTCCCCATGTCGTTTCAGCTGGCGAGACCCCTTAGGCTAAAGTTAACGCCAGCTTCTTATCAGCAGCAAAACTGGAAAAACACTTTATTATTTACAAACCGTTGGTGTCAAATGAAATTAAAAACGGTGCTGAGCAAAAAAACGTGTTTTTCTCGTTTTGTTTTCTGCAACGGCAATACATCACCTCCAGTAATTTCAGCTTATTTTCTTCACTCATTTCTGTTTCCTTTCATTCTATGCAATCTCTAAAATGATTTAGAATCTTTTGGCGATAATCGTTTGCAAGCTTAAACCTACTCTTGTTAATGACTACTTACTCTCTCCATTTCATGCTACTTGTACTTCTAAATTCATTTCAAGAAAGCATTTTAAATTTGTAACAAGAAATTTGGAGGAACTAGATGACAATCAAAAAAAACGGTTTTCTTCTGATAGCAGCTTTTTAGTTCGAACACCTGCAGAGATTCCCAAACGGTTTTACTGGTTTTATTTCTTTGGGTATTTTTTACAAACAAATTGCAATTCCTTACAGCACTTTTGCAATTCCTGCGTTTTGTTTCCAGTTTTTTAGTCTCAATTTTCCTAAAATCCAAATATTCTTTTGCTTTTCTCAATTCTTATTCTAAAAATGCATTTTTTTATTAATCAGAATAAAAAGGACGTGTTAATGTCTCTTAACTAATCTAACTAATTTAGCTAATAAGTGCAAAATCACATCTTTTCTTGAATCAAAAACTTTATCTGCCTAAAACCGTTGAGACTTGGAAATTATTTTTTAGCAATTGCGAATTTAATTCTACACTGTTAACTAAACATTTCTCTAAATCTATAGCAAAAAATTTCTTATATATTTACTCTTTTCCCTCCAATTTTTATTTAGTTTTAATTTTAAAAAACCAAAATTGTCTACCAATCTCTTTCTAAACTATTATATATAACCTCTCTTATTATATTACCCCCTTTAGTTTTCTTCTCCTTAATATCCTTTTTGTCCTTGTTGTCCTTGTTGTCCTTGTTATTCTTGTTATCCTTGTTATCCTTGTTATCCTTGTTATCCTTATTCCCCTGTATCCTTATATATTCTCTATTCTTTCCCCCCTACTCCCCCTACCTTCTTTAACATGAAAAACTCAATTACATACACTCTATTAGTTGAACAGCCAAAGCTTGGCCCAAAGTCCTACAGACAAAAAGGCAAAATATCCATCAGAAAATTAAATCCTTTTGCTTGTTTATATGTCAACGATACTGACTCGAATGCCAATATCTCTTCTACTATCAATGAAAACTACATTGTTCTTGTTCAATTGAAGACTGATTCTAATACTTCTAACAACATCAGGGACTGCGAATTAAAAGGTAACAAATCTTCTACTGGCAGATATGACGAAGATAAAAATGCAATTGTATTTGAATTCCCAGATTTACATTTTACTAAAATCGGCAATTATAAAATCGAATATCAACTATATAAACTAGTCGACGTCAAAATTGAAAACTCAAACATTTTATCCAAAAATTGGGTCTTCATTGAAAGTCAAGTTAAAGATATTAAAATTGTTACAACCAGAACTCTTTATGGTAAACCTGATCTCACCTTGAACGCTGGAAAAATTTCAAAAGTCGCTTATAAACAAATCCAGCCTACAAAATCAACTGATTTAAATCAAATCTTTGACGATTCAGTCGAAAACTTTTTCAACAATGTTAAAAGCTCTCCCCAAAAAAATATAAATCAAGATTTGTTAATCTCCGATTCAAATGACTCTTTTACAAATAATCCCAATTCCAATTCCAATCCTGCTTCAAACTCATACAAAAATGAAGTAAATGACATTCAAGAGCCAATGCCTAACCACCCATCCCTACCATTTGCTTACAACAACTACAACTTTCTTTTCAACGGAAACTCTGCCTTAAACTCTTCAACCTCTGCCTCCCTTCATATTGCTGCTTCTGCTCCTACCAACACCAACATATCAACTGCACCTTTAATTAGAGCCAACAAATTAAATGGTTCCATTCTTACATGCCCTCAAATAGCCAGCTCTTTTAAACCATTAGATGAATCTTATTTTTCTCCCCATTTCAACCTCCTTCAAGAGTCAAGATCGATTACACCTGCTTCGGCTTCATCTTCTCTATATTCCTCCCCGATGACTTATGATTCATCATCCCCAAATCATGCTAATGGAATTCAATTCCCAAATATACTTGATCAAAATAATACCACTACCACCACTACTACTAATACTACTACTACTACTAACAACAACAACAAAAACATCAACATCAACATCAGCAATACCAATAGTAATAACAATAACAATAACCTTCTCAATTTTGATACCGGCTTTAGGGTAATGAATGAACCTGAAGCTCAATTCAAAAATGATCAATATTCTAACTATAACTATATGGACTTGAATTTATATGGCCTTATAAACTGACTTTCATATTGTACTAAGCCTGTTGTTTTTTTAAGAAACCTTGATTTTGTATTATATTTTCTCTGATTTTGGTTTGGGCCTAAAGTTTATTGCATATTTTTTTTCTTCTTTTTCTCTTCATTTTTTTTTTCGTTTTTTTTTTTATATCTCATATATTTTGCATACTTTTAAGCAAACCATTTTTATTGTTTTATAGCTTTTGGTAGTTTTTTTTTAATCTTGTTAATTTTTCCACTCATTCCACAAATTATTCCTAAACAATTCTTAACTTCTTTTACTTTTATACATTTTGTGTTATTACTTTATTTTTGTAAGTTATATTTTACATCACATAAACCTTTTTTTTTGCACTTCTTAGCTTATAGTTTTACAATTACATTTTAATGATATTTACCTTTTCTTTCTTTCCTTCTTTTCATTCAATATAATATAATGTAATATAATATAATGTAATATAATATAATACAATACAATACAGCCCAATTTACCCGGCCTCTTGTAGTATAAAAGCGAGATCAAATCTCCTGCTTTGTTCCTCCACAAGATGAGATGATATACCTTATCTTTCACAAAAATGGCAAACAACAACTTGCTACCTTTATATAATCAAAATGCTTCTGGTTCAGTCATTCCCAATGCTGTTTCTGTTTCCAGTAACAATTATATCGAGATCCACATCAGGTTTTCAAACGCACAAATACCCGATTTGATAATCCCAATCAACTCCCAGCAGGAACTATCGCTAATTGATAACAGATATCTTAGAGTCAAAGTAAGACAGTACAATAATGAAAACACCCATAGCAAAAGATTGAGGTTTATTTATAATGGTAAAATCATAAACGAAAAGGTAAACTTGCAGAACGAATTGACAAAATTTGACAATTTCCTATACAATGGCCCCAATAACCAATCCGATGATAATAGAAAGGCAGAAGTGAAAGGGAAGGATAAGGAAACAACAAGTGATTCTGCAAGCGAGCAAGAACAGATCCATAAATTATATATACATTGTTTAATAGGGTCAGACTTAACTCCCGAAGAATTGAGACAAGAAGACATAATGGACTCAAAAGAGCAAGTAAAATCAACTACTCCTGCACCAGTTGGTTTTGATAGGTTAAGATCTCAAGGGTTTACAGACCAAGAAATCAACGACTTAAGAGCGCAGTTTAGAAACATATATGGATTTTCTTCAACAACTGGATTATCAAATACTGTTAACGATCTGTTTGAAACTGAACATGGCATTGATTTGAATACTGAAGACGATCCAAATTTTAGAGCAAGCAATCCAACCGAAATCAATGATATCAGACAGTTGGAAGAAAGGTGGATGGATAATGGTGCCAATGAACCCGATGACCAACTAAATATGGTTGCAATGAATAATAATGTACTAGGATCAAACCAAGATTTACTAATTGGTATGTTAATGGGTTGTTTGCTTGGAGTGTTGAGTTTATTTTTCTTAAGAGAAGAATTTATGATAAGTAAAAGACAGAAAATGGCTATTATTGGGGGTTTAATAACAAATTTTACATTTTGTTTGCTTCGTAATTGGGTATAATGGTATCGTAAAAGTGTTTATTTTAATTTAATTTAATTTAATTTAATTTATTTTATTTTAATGTATTTCATTTTTTCCCCACTCAAATGAACAAATAAAAAAGAAAAATAAAAAGGTTTTGGAGATATGAAAATTATTAGTTCGTCTAGTTCAAAACAGTTTCAACTGCTTTCTCAAAAATAGTCAAACCCTCTTCGATAACACTATCGTCGATGTTCAAAGGAGGAACAAATCTAATAACATTACCACTAGCAGAAATAATCAACAAGCCTCTTTTTCTTGAATCGTCAATAATTTTTCCAATAGTTTCACTATTTTGCAATTTAATTCCTAATAAAAGACCTTTACCTCTAACTTCCAAGATTTCTTTTGAGTGTTTTTTCTGAATTTGGGTTAATTTTTTAACAAAAATATCGGATTTTCTGCTCACTTCTTTTAAAAATAAAGGTTTTGATAATTCATGAATCATATAGAGACCAACTCTTGAACCCAAAGGATTTCCACCATAAGTTGTACCATGATCACCGACGTTTAATACCTTTTCTACTTTTTCACTCACCATTGTAGCGCCAATTGGAAAACCATTGCCCAAGGCTTTAGCCATTGTAACAATATCAGGATGAGCCTCTTTTGGCAAATACGAATGAGCCCATAATTTTCCTGTTCTGCCTAAACCACATTGGATTTCATCATATATTAAAATTGCATCATTTTCGTTACATAATTGTTTCAAATGAACCAAGAAGTCAGAATCTATAGAATTAACACCACCTTCACCTTGAATTGGTTCTATTATGACACCACAAGTATTTTCGTTTATTAACTGCTTAACACTTTCAATATCATTAGGATTGGCAACTTTTACACCAGGAACTAAAGGTGAATAGGGTTTTTGATATTTGGGATTTGGAGTCAATGATAAAGCGCCCATGGATCTACCATGGAAACTTGAATTGAAAGTAATAAAGTTGTATTTTTCTGGATTTTTAGTTGTACCATATTTTCTCGCGAATTTAAAAGCAGCCTCATTAGCTTCTGTACCAGAATTGCACAAGAAAACTCTTGAGGCATCTACCATACCATCTGTTGATTTTGTAATGTCTACTAAATCTTTGGACAACTTAGTTGTGTATAAATTGTGGTACAAGTTTGACGAATGGACAAGAGTCTTTGCTTGTTCATACAAAATTTCAGCAATTTTTGGATTGGCATGTCCCAAGGCAGTTACAGCAATACCAGCAGTAAAGTCGATATATTTACGATCCTCTAGATCCCATAAATATGAGCCTTCACCCTTTGTAAATACTAGGCTTGGTCTCGAATAAGTAGTGACAGCAAATGGAACATTTTCATTTATAAATTTGATAGTTTTTGAGTTTTGATCAACAGGATCAGGATGAGTGACTGGGTATTTAAGATTGAACAAGACCTTTGAGGTTGATAAAAGTCGTTTACCTGCAAAATTGACTGAAGAAACAGTCAATTTCTTTCCAGTTGACTTGAACATGACCAGATTTTTGACGCTTTTGAAGGTTTAGGAAAAAAACAAGAAAAAAAGAGACAAAGAAATATTTCTGGATGAGGTATTTCGAATGCCAATTTATAATTAAAATTTTATTGTTTCGGTGATGCAAAAGCTTTACTTTGATTTATAGGTCCGTTGAGTCACTGAGAAGAAAAATGAAAATGAACTTATTTTCCTTATTGAAACATTTTGAAAATCTTGAGAAAACCATTAGAACTAATATTATAGGTTGTTTATTAAGGTATATAGAGAAAAAAAAATGAGCAAATTACAAATAATAAAAATCCATATAGATTCGTGGGAGATGCAAAGTTATTGGGGAATTGTATTTTGTGAGTCATTGGAGGGAGGACCCGATTCACCTTGTTTCCATAACCAAAGAGCATCTAAAGCATAGTTTCTGACACTTAGGTTTCTTGTCAAGTTTTCATCAGAGGCCTCACTTAAAGAGTCTATTATTCTTAATTTATGAACTGTTTTCCATGCCTGGTTGTAGAATTCATCTAGCTCAGATTCATCGCTGGAGATGTGGTCTTCGATTTGTAGGATTTCGTCATATTTTTTAGAGGATAGTTTATATAGTATTCTGCCCAAAGTTTGAATAGCAATGCATCTTTGAGGTTGAAAATTCGATCGACTTAATCTTGACAATTCTGATAGCGAATAGCCAGGTATGTTTGGACTATCAGCGTGGTTATATAAACCATTTTGGAAATTTTGTTGAAGGGGGGTCAAATTGTTAGGATTTATCAAGTTGCCTTTGAAATCAAATCGCAATTGGTCAACATTATCATAAACAAAAGATTTGTTTTTTTGGTCATCAGGAACAGGAATCGGTTCCATCCATTTCAATTTATCAATTTCCTTGGGCAAATCAGGAAAATATTTATCATGTAGTTTAGGTAAGAAATCAGGATCGTTTAAATCCAAATCAAGATCAAGATCATCCATTTCATCAACATGGCGATTGACTGGTTTGCTGAAATGAGTGTGAAACGACATATTTTCATTGATTGCAGGTTTGTTGAATGAGAAGTTGTCTATTTTGTTTGGTTCATTATCTTTAAGAGGTTCTGAGGATACATCAAACCTGACTTTTTTGTCTATTGCAGAACGTTTTTTTGGCGCCTGGTCTTTCCCACCATCTTCTTTGCCAGCATGAAGTACTGTTTCTTTCTCAAGCCCACTGCTGGTATAGTCGACCAGCTTTTGGCTCAAAAACTCATCGGCCTGTTTCGCTTTCTTGTTCAACAAGTACTTCAAGATGTTGGGATCCAAGCTGCTCAATAACTCGTCCTTCTCGGCTTGAAATTGCTCTGGGGTCATGGAGTTCAAAAGCTTGAGATTCTGCAAGTTCACCTTCTCAGCCTCAGTTAATTCAGCATTTGGCTTGCTCGTAGGCCCTGGGGAAGCTGTGCTGTGAGAACCAGAGGTCAAGGAAATGCCCTTTTTGCTGAGCCTGGCCTGCCATCTGGAGGGCCTTCTGGGCCTGATTTGCTCTGGAGCGCTGCTAAAGACCAACTCACCTGGGGCCGCCACTTCCTTCTCCACCACGTCGCCTATACCAAACATTTGTACTGCCTGTGCTGCTTCTGCTTCCTCTGCTTCCTCTGCCGCCTTTCTCTGGGTGGCGCCGCGCACGTGCTTTTCTGCGGCCAGAACCCGACGGCCTCTCATCCTCAGGCTCCGGCGTTGCTTCCTCTGCTTTGTCAGCCTCTGCTGTCGACAACTAGAACAGACCCTGCTGCTTCTCTATAGCTGTTTTTCCCATCGTCTGTTCGCTGAATTCTCTTGAGATCACAACAGGGAGGCAAAATGTTCCTTCCTTTGCGTTGTTTGAAAAATACCCACTCCACTCATTATCGCCATCTCATAAAGTCTTCTGTGAATCAATTCTTAATAACGAAGTCCTATTCCACGTCTTTTAACACCAATGTTCCAAGATTTCTCACAGATTCAGGTCTACTGATAAGAAAGTCTCTCTTTCATACCTCGACAGTGTCTCGAAATGCAAATGACAAAAATTCTGGAAATTATCCAAAGGATCCTAATGATGAACTATACAATAAGCTTTTGAATCATATAAATAAGAAAAAGAAAACCATAAATAAAAAAAACAGTGAAAAGGATATAAATCAAAATTTAGATTCCGATAATAACAAATTTGATCTCGAGCAAGCTTATCCCAAAAAACAGAAACAAAATGAAACTGAAACTGAAACTGAAAAGGAAAAGGAAAAGGAAACTGAGAATGAAAACGATAGTCTGGATAAAAAGAAAAATCCCAAATTTGAATTTTTTTTTGGCACTGATCCATCTGATAAAAAATCATTTAACAATCCAAATGCTTTAGTTTTCAAATTGAATCTTAGTTATGTCATCTTTGGTGCTTTAGGTCTTTACTTTTTATTCTCTCTTACTTCTTCAAACAGCGGCAAGGAAATCTCCTGGCAAGAATTTAGAAATCAATTACTAGATAAAGGTTACGTTAAAAAAATCATCGTGGTAAATAAATCTCTTGCAAGAGTTATTCTAAACGACGCTGGTAAACAAAACCTTTCTTTAGTTATTGGTTCTATGAATACAAATTCCCCTTACTATTATTTCAATATTGGCTCTGTTGAAAATATTGAACACAAATTAGCTAGAGCTCAAAGGGAAAATGGCATCCAAGAAGACTTTAAAATCCCAATCATATATGAAAATGAGATCCACATTGCAAAACACATCTTTCAACTCTTACCAACTGTTCTAATGATTGCCGGTTTGTTTTGGATAACAAAAAAAGCTGCTTCTGGTTTAGGTTCCGGTCCTGGTGGCAGAGGAGGTATTTTCAATGTTGGCAAATCTAAAGCTAAACGTTTTAATAAAGAAGAAAACGTCAAAATCTCATTTAAAGATGTGGCCGGTTGTGATGAAGCTAAAGAAGAAATCATGGAATTTGTCAAATTTTTAAAACACCCAGCTAAATACGAAAGACTCGGTGCTAAAATCCCAAGAGGCGCTATTTTGTCTGGTCCACCTGGTACTGGTAAAACTTTATTAGCAAAGGCTACTGCTGGTGAAGCTGCTGTACCTTTTTTTTCCGTTAGTGGTGCAGAGTTTATTGAAATGTTTGTTGGTGTCGGTGCTTCAAGAGTTCGCGACTTGTTTAAAACTGCTAGAGAAAACGCACCATCAATCATTTTTGTCGATGAAATTGATGCTATAGGTAAAGCTAGAAATAAAGGTTCCATGAGTGGTGCTAATGATGAAAGAGAAGCCACTTTAAATCAATTGTTAGTTGAAATGGATGGGTTCGATACCTCTGATCATGTAGTTGTTTTAGCTGGTACTAATATTCCAAACGTTCTAGATCCTGCTTTATTAAGACCTGGCAGATTCGATAGACATATCACTATTGATAATCCTGAATTGGAAGGCAGAAAGGAAATTTTTAATGTTCATTTGAAAAAAATTAAACTTCATGATGATATCGAAGACTTAAAGGGCAGACTAGCTACATTAACTCCAGGATTTTCAGGCGCTGATATTGCTAATGTTTGTAATGAAGCTGCTTTAATTGCTGCAAGAAAAGGTGCCAATGATGTCCAATTACTTCATTTTGAATTGGCAATTGAGAGAGTCATTGGCGGTATTGAAAGGAAAACAAAATTATTATCAATTGATGAAAAAAAAATTGTTGCCTATCATGAAGCCGGCCATGCCATTTGTGGTTGGTACTTGGAATTTGCTGATCCATTGTTAAAAGTTTCAATTATTCCAAGAGGACAAGGTGCATTAGGATACGCTCAATATTTGCCAGGTGATTTATATTTAATGTCGGTTCAACAATTATATGACAGATTGACTATGGCATTAGGTGGTAGAGTCTCAGAAGAACTAAATTTTTCAACAGTTACAAGTGGAGCAAGTGATGATTTTAAAAAAGTTACAAGAATGGCAACAGCTATGGTAGTATCATTAGGAATGAGTCAAAAAGTTGGACCAATAAACTATGAAAGAAAACAAGATAACGATTACACAAAACCATTCTCTGAAGAAACAGCTCAATTAATTGATGAAGAAATCAATAGAATTGTTCAAGAATGTCACGAACGTTGTCGTAAACTATTAACTGAAAAATCACATGAAGTTGAATTAGTGGCACAAGAATTGTTGACAAAGGAAGTAATCACAAGAGAAGATATGATAAGACTATTAGGAAAAAGGCAATTTCCTGAACGTAATGACGCATTTGACAAATACTTGGAAGATAAAACTAATAAAATAAATAATGAAGCCGCATCTCAACCAAACTAGATTAGTCGCAAATATGGATATCTGAAAGCTGTATTAGAAAAATCAAGGAAAAAATATAGAAAAATTTTGAAACTAAACAAAAAAGAGAAAAAAACTGGTAAAAAACTGGCAAAAAATGGCAAAAAAAAATGAAAATATCTGCAAAAATTGTTATTAAGGTTTTTGAAAAAAACAAACGAAGGTCAGTTTAATATCTTGTAAATATATTAACATCATTATTATAAAGACTTTTTTATATTAAATTGATTGATCATGACTATATTATGTTTATAATTGGACTTTAAGATTTAGTACTATACAAAACCGAAAGTAATAATGTAGATTTGAAGACAAAAACAGCAAAACAGGCAAAATGTAGATAAAAAAATCTCGAAGAAATATGATACAATTAGAATTAAAAAAGAAAATGGATAAAAAAAACTACCATTAGTGGAACCATTACCAAGAATAATTATATGAGGAAAAATGAAAACAATCAAAAAGAAAGAAAAGTGCCCAAATGTAGGATAAAAAAACAGTACTTCTAACTAATATTGACCTCTTATTCTCCTAGCCAATTGTATATCTTTTTGCATTATTGTTACTCTTTTAGCATGCAACGCACAGAGGTTTGTGTCTTCAAAAAGATTAACCAAAAAGGCTTCAGAAGCTTCCTGGAGAGCTAGGATGGCTACCGACTGCCATTTCAACGTATACTCTTCACCTACAAACTGGCTAGCAATTTCTCTTATTAATCTTGCAAAGGGTAGCTTTCTGATCAAAAAATCTGTAGATCTTTGGTATTTCCTGATTTCTTTCAACGCGACAGTGCCAGGTCTATATCTTCTTTTTCTGGCGGAAGCAACAGGATCGCCAGGCTGGTTCCTGTCAATTGCAGTTTCAGAGTCGAATGAGTCTTCCTGTTTGACAATGGGCCCTTTTCTTGTGGATTTGGACAACCTAGCTGCTTTGGATCCTTTCAGTTTTGTGGAAGAGGCTCTGGCCATGGTGTGCTGAACGTGGTGGAGGAACAATAGCCAGTTCAACAATAAAAGCAGAACCAAACCACTTTTGTTTTTTTTCGCTCCATCATTTACCTTTTTCCTAATCGGGTATTGCCCAAAAAGTAAACACAAATATAATTATCACGTGATAAATATCACTTACAAACGCGCTTTCTTCTGTTGTTTTTGGTGCTCAAAATGCTCGACCTGCTCAAAGCACTCAAAGTGTAGAGTTGGGGCTAAAAGACGTAGTATTACCGGGTTTTCTCTCCACTGGTGGACAGTGCACCTCTATTTCCTGTTCTTCTTTGCAATACGACGTAGTGCTCTCTGTTCGTTCTTCATCACTCCATCCACCATCTTGTATTTACCCTTCACTCCCTTGGGTCTTCCTGCTATCTTCTTGTTTTTGCCTTTAGCCACCACTAGCGTCACCTTGGGCCTAGTTTTCTGTTTTTTTGTGAATTTTCTCATCATTTTTCCTATTTGTTCAGCTTTATCTCTTTCGCTTCTGGAGTCATCTTCGTTGATGAAATCGGATTTTTTCTTCAACTTTTCGAGTCTTCTTAATGCTCTCATCTTTTTTCTGCCCTGTGCCTCCATCACTTTCTTTATAGGTCTGGCGTTTAATGCTTTCATCTTTTCTTTGATCGCTAGTGCTGCTTCTTTGGTGATTGGTTTCAGTATCTTGGAATGTTTATTTTCATCCTCTACAAACCATTCTGGAACTCCATCCACATCTCTAAATGAATATCTGTTATATGAATTATCTATCAATTCTCTTTTGCTCACTTTTCCTAGAGCAAGATTATGTGCCAATGTCATTGCCTCTGCTGTAACAATATCAACTTTTTGCTTTTGATCTAGTTCTTCATCATCGTCTTCATCCATTGAAATATCGTCTTCATCGATACTATGATTATTTGAAACAAGTTCAATCTTAAAATTACTTTCAGATTCAGATTCAAATTCAATATCTGAATCAATGTTATTCTCAGAGTGTATTTGTTTATGATTTTTATTATTATTATTATTATTGTTATTGTTATTGTTATTGTTATTGTTATTGTTATTGTTATTGTTATTGCTAATAATATGTTTAAGGTTTTTTTTCTTGTTTATTCTATTGATATTCTCTAAATCCCCCTTGGCTTCTTCAAAAATCGAATTGCTGAATAATAAATCTGCTTTCCTGCTCAATTTACTATCCGGATTTAACTTACTTGATGATACTAATAGTTTGTTTATAATGTCATCCTCTTCATCTTCATCCTCATTTCCTTCTGTTTCCGATTCTTCAGATATTGCTTCAAAATCAGAATCAGAATCGGAATCAGAATTAGAATTATCGCTTCTATTTTTTTCTTCATCAAAGCCTTCAAATTCATTGTCATTTTCTAATTCTCTTTTGGCCTCTCGACTTGATCTTTCAGCTTTATATTGTTGATACATTAAATCCAATTGATCTTCCAACTCATCTTCATTATCTGACAAATTTACTATCTTACTATTTTTTTTACTTCTATTATTCTTAGTGCTCAAGTTTTCAATTTTATCTCCATCAATTCCAATATGTGAATCTAAATCCATACCAGCTTCTAAGCTGTTATCTTCACCACTCTTTGATAATGATTTATCTGAAATTCTAATTTTTCCTTTTGCAATATCATTTAATTTCCCTGTTTTCTCGGCTGCTTTAAGATTGAATAATGAAATATCATTATCAGCCGCTTCATAACCAATATCAACAGGATTTAACATATTTAATTGCATTCTGACTATTTCTTTTTGTTTCAACTCATTTTTTTTTCGTTTTTCTCGCTTCTTCTTTAACTTTGCCTTTTGATTTAATTCATCCAATTCCTTTTCAATTTGATCTTCTTCCGTCAAGGGCGTAATTTCAATATCAAGTTTATTTTGTTCATCTTTTTTAGGGTCTTCTATATTCAATAATTTTCGTACAGATTTCCTCCACGTTAAAATCCTTTTAAAATCATTCTTACCCAATACTTTTAAATCTTTAAAACATTCAATCAATTCTGGTGTCGTTTTCTTAAATCTTTTAATCAATTTCCAGTTAGAATCCTTATTATGAATAACAATTTGACTGGCTCCACCTAAAAAATTAATTGGCTCTCCTGTTAATATAAATTCCATCAACGGAAACGCACGGAATTGAAGAAAATCCCCTTCTTCGTAACCTTCCCTTCTTCGAACTTTCTTCTCAGGATTAAAAACTTTTGATTCGTTATTTTCTGGTCCATCTGGTATGTCTTCAAAAACATTTTTGGGATCCAAAAACTTTTTATCTAATTTTTTAGGCGCTTTAAAACCCTTGCAAAATACAAAAATCTCTGCTGACACATTTCTTGAAGCTGGTGGCTTTGTCGCTTCAACTTTATCAAATAGTTGTTTGAAAACCCATAGTAGATTGTTATAATCTTTGGATCTGAAAATTTTTGTTACAAATGTACCACCAACATCTAAATTCTCAACTGCTAATTGCAAAGCTCTTAATGTTAACTCAGATTGGGTATAAGCATCATGAAACCATCCACTACCAACATTTGGAGCACCATCATGTAGAACAGTATCAGCCTTCCAAGTCTTCATTAAACCTCTCAATTGCGATCGACAGTCTTCAGTAGTGATATCGGATTGAACTGTAATACAACCTTGAATGCTCTTCATTGGAACAATATCTACACCAATAATTAAAGAATTGACGGGGCAGAGTTGGGTTGCAACTTGACACCAACCACCAGGCGCAGCACATAAATCAATAACAACTTTTGATTTCTCCAAAAAATGGCCATATTTTTCGTTTATTTGTAAAATTTTAAAGGCAGAACGAGCTCTGTAGCCCTTTTCTTTGGCCAAATAATAGTACCGATCTAAACGACCCTTGCTATTTTTTTTTTGAGTCTTTTTTGGCATTCTTTTGATGTTTTATGGTTAACAAATATTATTGATGATATAAATTTAATCCCAATCTGTTCTGAAAGAATTTTTTTTTGCAGAAAAATTATTTTTCACTGAAGAGACCACCGTTGTGGATCCAACACAAAAACAGAAAAACTCGAAACCTCCTCAAACTCTCTCCAGTTTTTCTTTCATCACCAATCAAAAAACAACAACTAGTATTTATTGTTATATCAAGGAATAATTATTATTCTTGCTTGCTTTGATTTCAAATGGCTTTTAAATCAGCTTCTTCTCCTGCTGCTACTGATTTGATTCGTTTAGATCCCGTTTCCTCAAAAATTTACAATTACTATAAAAAGGGTATTTAGCACTGTTTGTTCAATTCTGGATAACAATAATATATTAAAAGAAATAGGAATAACAACTGACTGAAATAAATTTTTATTTTAAAGAAAATTATATTAAATTAATAGACTCTTTATGGGGCAATTATGATATTTTATATTCAGTTGAATTGCCGATTCAAATAAGAATTATAATTGCATTAACTTTATTCAAATTTCCAAACCGAATTATAGAAGGCCTAAAGCAATATTTAATTTTGATTGATGATTTTTCTTTAAATTTCCGGGATAAATCTGTTTTTTATTATATTTTAGCTAATATCTATGCTAATGATTTAAAATTGTTTGACCATGCTATATTTTTTTATCAAAACTCGATATATTTTAATAACAGTAACAGTAACAGTAACAGTAATAATAATAGTAATAACAATAATAATAGTACCGGTGATGATATCAGTGTTAATTTTGATAATAAAAAAATCACTGAAAATTTGATTAATGATTACGAAAACTGTTTAAGTTTAAAACAAAGTAAGATTTGCAATAATAAAAGTGGTGATGGTAAACAAAGAGATGGCAACAATATTACTAAATCATTATTGATTTCAAGATTCAATTCAAAGTCTATTTTTGAACAGTTATCGGAATCAGAAAATCTAAAAATTAACCTAGATGATTATCCCTTATCAAATTGTTTGAATAATTCATATAATATAATCAAAAGTATTGATTCAACATTAAATAAATGGAATAATTCAAATTCTACATCTAGGAATCATTTTTTCAACAATACTATCAATCCATTGAACAAATTATTTTCTTTAATAATTGATAATTCATTTACTCCATTGTTGTTTTCATTATTGGTAGAACATTTGGACATCAATTTATTGAATTTATTTATTAATACCGAATTATCAATGTATCCAGAAATTGAGATCGATTACTCGATTCAATTGCAACCCAAAAATTTAATCAAGATTTTGGACAAATTTACTCATTATTCAGTTCAAACGTCCATTTCTTTGATTAATTTAATAATTAAGCATATAACAATCAATTCGTTTTTAAAATTCATGATTGAAAGGGAGTATTCATTTGCATTTGAGACTTTAAATTGGTTACTAAAATTTATTGATGAAATTCCAAATAATATAATCAAACAGGATAAAAAATATAATCAAAATGAATATTTATCATTGTCTACAAAGGAATCAATTCTCATTTTAAACAGTAAAATTGCATCTTTTTTACCATTAAGTCGAAATAACCTAAAAAATGAACTAGACTCATTGTTTGCCAAATTAATTGGTGACGATATAACGGGTTACAAGTATACTAATAGCAAATTAAGATTGGGCAAGATAAGTGATTTTTTTTTGGTTTCAGGCTTTATATTTGAAAAACTTAGTTTTCTTAATGGCGAGAAATATATCTTGGAAAACAGCTGTGAAAAAAGGGAAACAAATGCAATAAGATTATCAAAAACATATATCGACGAAATGATAAGAAAGTATATCTTAGCATCAGTTACAAAATTTGGTGATGATCCATCGATCATTGAAGTATACGATAGAATATTGTGGGGAATATTAATGTATGGTGGAGCACATATCAAAGCGCTATGGTTTTTTAAAATGTTAAGAGATTACTATGACACCAAATTGAATTTGAGTCCATTTGATTTGAAAAATGAGCCAATCAAACAGTTTGATGAAGATCTATTGAGAAGTTCAAATGCTTTACCAATAGTGGAGCAAATTTACTATTTGAAGGAAAATATAAAAGCAGTTGATATGTGGGACCAACGACATGGAAGCAGTTTTTTGATCCCCCAGATTTTGATGGACGTCGACGACAACAACTACGGGAAGGCCATTCTCATGGACGAGTTCTTTGACGAGAACAACCCCTACGGCAACAACAAGGGCTTTGTGATTGGCACTGCTCAGAGAGCCAGCAGGAAACTCAGGGGCCATATGAAGTTACACCAGAAGATCGTCCGGTTCCAGCTCGACAAGAGCTCTGAGTGGATCTACCTCTGGACCAAGGCCTACTGTGATCACCAGTCCCACGACGTGCCCTTGCCCATCCAGCAGTTTCTCGGTCTCTGTGCCGAGTGAGTGGTGCTTCTGCTTCTCCTGCTTCTCCTGCTTCTTATGCAACTTATGTTGCATCTGCGTATTATCGCAGTAAGAGACATGCTTATAACACGTGATTCCACCGGCTTTTGCTGTATTTTTTTGTATGGTGACAGTGGCAGCTCATCCTTCTTTGCCAGCTCCAGCAGCAGTTTCTGAGATAGCACACACAATGTCTGATCCACAACTATTGGTTGCCCAAGTATGTAGCCATTTCGATCTCTCTGTTTGAGTCCTTTTAAGTCGTCTGTTTTACTAACAAGCTGTTCAATGTGTCAAGGCTGACAAGAAAGCTACTCCCCTAACTGGTTTCAGCAGATTCTTTGCTAGTGACAGTAACTATCGATATGAAGAAGCTGCAGATCTATATATTCAGGCTGCGAATCTCTACAGATTGCAAAAACAAGGAATAATGGCTGGAAGAACTTTCGAAAAGGCTTCCAGTTGTCAGTTCACAGCTGACAGCAACGATGAGGCTGCAAATACTTTAATAGAAGCCTTTAAAAGCTACAGAAAGGACTCTCCCTCCGATTCTGCAAGAGTTCTTAATCAAGCAATAACAATTTTTATTCAAAAGGGTCAGTTTAGAAGAGCTGCTAGTTTCAAAATGGATTTGGCATCTATTTATGAAACTGATTTATCTGACACTAAAATGTTTGATGCCATAAAAGCCTATCAAGAAGCTGGCGATTGGTATTCCAATGACCAAGCTGAAGCGTTATCTAATAAAGCCTATATCAAAGCTGCTGATTTGAATGCTGTAATGGAAAACTACCTTGAGGCTGCAAGTCTATATGAATCTGTTGCTAAAAAATCTCTCAATAACAATCTTTCCAAATGGAGTTTAAAAGACTATTTTTTCAAAGCTGTACTTTGCTATATGGCTTCAAATGATATTGTTGCTACTGAAAAAGCATTAGATGCCTTTGCAAACTGGGATTCCAATTTTCAAACTACTAGAGAGTTTCAATTGTTAAATGATATAATAATTTCAATTAAAGAAAATGATCAACAATTATTCACCGACAAACTTTATGAATATGATCAATTCAGTAAATTAGATAAATGGAAAACATCTATTTTTTTAAAAATAAAAACTCTAGTTTCAGAAGCTGATGACGACATTTTATAATTGTTTGGATTTTTTTATCTTTTTTTTTTTTTTTTTATTGCCTCTTTTTTTTTCCTTTGGTTGTTTTTACTCACATTTCACCTTATTTCGAATTTCCATTTTTTTTATTCAATATATAAGAGTCGGTTTAATTTTTAATTAAATATTTAATATTTTTTCATCCTACCATAACTACTAGAACATACCAGTCTTTATATAAAGATTATTATTACAATAATTTATTGTTTATTTCTGAAGTAAATAGAAAAAATAGACGTAGTAAAGAATAGTTTATAATAAATTTATGCCAAGAATTAAAAAAATGCAAAAAATTATTATTTTATAAAAAAAATAAGAATTAAGCTGAAAATACATTATCCTTAAAAACATAGTAAAAATAATATAATAGTTATTTTATAAACGAATTAAAAGAAAAAGAAAAAAAAAAAAATTAAAAAATAAATATGGAATAAATATGAAATAAATTAAATAAAAACAGAATTGAAATTTTAATTTGATCTATATTACATTGGCTGGAGATAAGTTAGCAGTTAATTTCTGCTTCAACGTGGATCTTTTAATAGGTTTTGGTAAAAAATCATCCATTCCTATTTCCAAACATTTTTTTTCATTACTATCATCAGTATAGGCACTTAATCCAACAATTTTTCCTTTATAGCCTAGATTTTCTCTAATTATTTTAGTGGCCTCAAAGCCATCACAATTCGGCATTTGAATATCCATAAAAATTAAATTAGGTTCTTTATTCAGCTCCTTAGCTTCAGTGACTATTTTAATTGCTTCAAGTCCATCACAGGCAACAGTCACAGACTTAATGCCCTCAAGGAATAAAAATCTAGAAATAACTTGTTGGTTGATTTGATTATCTTCAGCGATTAAAATACTAATATTGGAATTTTGTTGTTTGGCTGCTTCTTTAAGTTTTTTGTTTTTAATTTCATCGATATTAATATAAACTGGTTTAGTTTCATCACCTTCTGGATTTTCTGTACTTTCAAGTATCTGATTTGTAATGATTAAAGTATCGGGTGAAACTGCAGATGGATTCCCAGGTGATGACAAATTGTTGGTTTTAAAGAATGGATTGCTTGCAATGCTATCTGGGGATTCATACTTTCTAGAGGATCTATTTGAATGGGCTGTTCCCGTTGAACTATTAGGAAAGATTAGTGAATTGTTAAAATAAGAAGAGTCCAATTTCAAATTTGCATGGTTCAACTTCCTTCTTGATCCCAAACTTTTTAAACTATTAGAAGTCTTAATGATGACTGATTTTCCCGCTTCAACAGGAGCCTCTTCAGTCGTAACCAATATCTGATTTGAGGAAGGTAGTCGGCTTGATTGTACACTTTTAGAACCTTCCTCTGGATTCAGACTTATTTCAGCAGCTGAACTAAAAACTTCGATACTTTTTGAAGAATCAATGGAGTTACTAGATGATTCTAAAACAATATTCAGATTAATGAAATCAAACTTCTTGTGAAACGAGGCCTGATGATCTTTTTTTCTAAAGCATAGAATTTTATTTTGTATCAACGGTATAGTAAGAATAAACTTTGAACCCTTTCCGATTTCACTTTCCAACGATAGAGTTCCTTTTAGTAGTTCTGCATACTGTTTGGATATTGCTAATCCTAATCCAGTACCTCCATAAGATCGAGATAGTGTTTGATCACCTTGCATAAATGGTTCAAAGATAGCATCCTGTAATTCCTTTGTGATTCCTGGTCCAGTATCACTAACTGAAAATTCAAAAACCCATTTCTTTGGAACTTCTAAATCCTCCAAATAAATCAAATTTTCTTCATTAAAATTTTCTTCCTGATCACCATCGTCCAAATTTAAATTGGGCTCATTCATTATTCTTGCATCACGGATGGCATTCATAGCTTCTGCAACCATCGAGTTAACAGACGACTCTACTGATGCATCTGAAAGCCTTCTACTAGATTTATGCGAATGTTGAGTTTGAACTTTTATCAAACTTCCTTCTTGAGAATTCGACTCTTTAGGATCAAATTCTCTGGAGTGTTTATGAATATGGTGATATTTGGGAACATCATTTTTTTTCTTGAAGTAAACCTTAGTGTAATTTTCATCTCTGCTTCTTTCCTCGTCCCATTCACCTTTAAATTTAAACTGAACTTTTATTTCACCATCCTGTGGAGTAAATTTGATGGCATTAGAAACTAGGTTCATTAATATTTGACATATTTTTTTGTCATCTGAAAAAAAAACAAAGTCTCTAATATTAAACCATCTTTGAATATCTGCAATTTCATCACCAACTTTGAAACAATTTAGCAATTCTTCATCATTTATTTCAAAGATCATATTTACTTTCATATCCTGAACATTTTTGAAAAAAATGGTTTGTACAAGCTTGCATAATGATAGCAATGTAAAATTTTTTAGTTCAAGTTTAACTTTATTTAAGTTTGTTTTTGAAAATGTTAGTAATTGATTGAGTAAATGCAATAATAGCTCACCACAATCAAATAATCTTTTTAATGAGTCTAATGACTTTAAACTTTGATTTTTGACATCATTGGTAAAACTTTGCAATGAAGATTTTAAAATCAGAGCATTTTGATGGTCCGCATGAAGAATAAAATTCTCCGCTTGCTTTCTAATTTGTTGGCCCTCTTGTTGATTCTCTTGCATAAAAATATTAAGTTCAACAATTGCAACTTTGCACAAACCAAGAATACCATTCAATGGAGTTCTGATTTCATGAGATATGTTTGCCATAAAGACAGTTTTGGCTTCATTTGCCTCTTCGGCTTGAACTTTAGCTAATTCTAACTCTTTGGTTCGATCTTTGACTTTAATTTCTAAGTTATTATATTGCTGCTCAATTAAATTTATCATTTTCATAAACCTTTCTGTTAGCTCTGTCAATTCATCGCGCACTATAAATGGCTTTAAAAGAGCACGTAAATTACCACGGGCCTTTCCCAGCTGATTATAGGCAATATCGCTATCATCATCGTTATCATGATAAGGATAACAATGAGAAGGTATTCTTCCAAACGTGTTTGTTGGAGAGTTCAATGTGTCATTATTATCGGATGTGGTAGGATTTTCATTACCAATTGGTGGGCTTTGTTTTAATGTTTGGGATGTCAGGGTTGATGAAGTTGGAATATCATGAATAGGATCATTATGAGGATGTTGAAGAGCTTCGATTTTGGTTTCGTCCTGAGAAGAGGGTGTTGTAGAAGAAGACAAAAGTTTTAAGTTTAAAGGAATATTTTTACTAATGTTTGGAGTATTTTGATTAATAGAATCATTTGTTAAATGGCTATCGATTAAGTGATTTGGTGGTTGATTTTCATATTTTAAAACCTTTTTATTGTGAAATTTTCTTATTAGAGATTTTGGGTTCAATCTTTTTGAGATATTTTTTCTTGAGCGAAGGGACTGATTTTGTTTATTTTTCAAATATAAAATTTGGTTATGAGATTCAATTGAGCTAGAAGAGAAATTCTTTTTATCAATAACCTTGACATTTGTGTTATCAAACTTGTCGCTTTTATTTAAGGTGAAATCTTCAGTTAGTTGTTTTAGTCTTACTATGGGTCTAACCGCATAGTGAGCAAGTGGATATGCAATTAGACACATCATGACAGCCACTCCAATGACGGTTCCAACAATGATTTTTGTTAGTTTTTTACTTGGGCCCATGAATTTGTCCTTTGATTGTTCAACAAGAACGATCCAGTTTGTCATGCCACTTGAAATTTTGCAGTAGCCAATTACAAAGTTATTTCCATCAGGACTGTGAGCATTTGTGGAAGAGCCAGATTTATTGTAGAATATTGCATTTGCTAAAAACCCAAAATCATCGACTGAATAATAATTTGGGGTATGAGTCGTATTTGACAATTGTGAAGTGGGACAGAAAACATAGGTGATATAGTTTATGTCAAAAGGGTAAATGTACTCGACAGTGCTGGCAATGGCTCTTTTTTCAAAAGATATTTTTGATTGTGAATCAAGAGCGTTTTGATTAGTGATGTAATCAAAAGAGTTTTCCTTAGAATCAAAAGAGGATGAATTTGAGTTTGAATTGTTTTTCAGTATTTTTGGCTGGGAGTATTTTAAATTTGGATTATAAGATATGGTCAAGTTGCTGGAATTGAAGAAGCCTCTTTTGTTTATAACGACCAGTCCATAGCCTCCAGATGTGGCCGAAGTTGTTGAGCTTGTAGAATTTGAAAAGGAGGCGGTTGTTTCAATTGAGTCTATAGTGTTTGTTGAAGGATTGGAGATGTCCATGGTAGAAAAAGTGGAAGTGTAGTTGGAATCTGAGGAATTATCAATCAAAGCAGGAAATTTTGAGCTGTTTAAGTTTTTGTCGTAGCCAGCTTGATAAAGCAGAATCTGACCGCCATTTAAGGCAGTTGTATCGTTGACAACAGATTTCAAGGCTTCTGCATTCAAGCAAACAGTTAGAAAGCCAGCCAAGTTGGGGGATTTGATTAAAACCGATAGGTTTGCATAAATGGGGAGAGTCATTGACATTACATATCTTTTTGAACGAAAGTCATATTTCGGACCATTTAGTAGACCAGATCTGAGAACAACAGCAGGTAGAGAGGTTATATTTTGATGGAGTGGATATAAGTATTCTAGAGTTTCATTTGAATAGGCGTCGATAACAGTCGTGTTCAGGGTTGTGCTGGTAGTCAAGGAATCAGAATCAGAATCATTGTCGGAAGTGGGCGAGTCTGATTCAGTGGATGCGGAGCTGGAGCTGGAACTATCACCATCAGCGTCGTCATCAATATCAGTGTCAGCATCAGCAGCTTTGACATTAACGAGAACGTCAGAAGAGTTGTTTGATACCTCACTGATTGTGTTGAAGGATAGATCGTATAGTCTTGCTTGGATATAGGTATCGGAAGAATCAACAAATTTCTGTAAAAATGTAAAGGCCTCTTCCCCCACAGAGGTTGTGGTATTTCCAGCTTTGTAGCTTGCAAGCGTTGACTGTATGAGGTCTCTGGAGGTTATCCAGTATAGCTGGTAGTATGTTAAAGAAAGCGACTGCTCAATCTGCGAGGCCTTCAACTGGGCGATGACTTCTAGCCTTTCGGATCTTGATTCCAAGTAATTTGTGGTGAAATAGAAGCCTGTGATAAGGGCAAGAATAAGAAGAGAAAAGATGGCAACGAGACAGGACAATATGATCACCTGGAGCTTGAGTGAAACTTTTATATTGTGTTGCTGTAATAAACGTAGCTTGAACTGACCAAACATGTTTTCTGGAAGAGTAAGGGAAAGACAAAAGAGAGACAGACGTAGACGTGGGAAATGTTGCTACCTGAACCAGTGTTTCATTTATTGGATATATCTTGAGACGTCAGAGCTGGGCAGGTTGGAGACAGTTGCGATTGCTTGCCAGACTTCGAAGCTCAGAACACTTCTTTCTGGAACATGATATAATGCCGGTTGGGCTCCAGAACTCAGCAACGCTCCCTGGGCCACGTGAGAAACTGCACCGGCAGGATGGTAACCGCAGCACTGTGCTGTGAACCGCGTCTGCTGCAGGGTCCACGTCGGCGGCGCAGCGCGAGGGGGCCGTGGTGCGACGAGAAGGCCATCAGAGCGAGAGATCCTCCACCTCCTCCTCCTCCAGCAACAATGGGCATCCTCTCCAAGTTGAGCTCAGGCTACAAGCGATTGTCTAGCAACGACTCCCAGAACCTCACTGTCATCCACAATGCCTTCTCGCCCCAGAAGTTGTTCTTCCAGATCGTCTTGTTGCAGTCTTTGTACTACATCATAGCGACGGTCCTCTTCTTCTTCACTGCCTCACTCTCAGGCTACGAGTTTTCCTTCTCCTGGGTCTTTTCCTGGGAGATTATCAGCTTTGTCAACACCTTGGGCTTGACGTTGTCCTGTCTATGGTTGTTGGATACCTTGCTCTGTGTTCTCATGATTACCTTGATCGTCGGCAGATCCAAGCTTGCCTGGGACTTTGCTTTGACCTTGCACTTGATCAACTTGATTGTCGTGTGGCTCTATTCCTCCTCTTTTCCCAGCACCTTTTCTTGGTGGTTTTTGCAGTTTGTCAATTGTCTTATATTGGTCTTTTTAGGCACAATGACCTCCAGATGGAGGGAGTTGAAAGACAGCTTTTTCGATGGTATGGTTGACGTCGAATCCCCAAATATCCACAACGATGCCCTTCAGATACAGTTGTCTGATTTCGCGCCGATATCAACGCCCACTACTGATCCCTCTCCATCTACAAACAAAAATCCACAAACATGATCACAACTTGATCTCAATGCTGCTTTAATCTTTATTCTATCTATCCCTATTGCCATGTCTCTACATTATCAACCTTCCCATCAATAAAATGAACCTCTGGGTCCAATTATGGTCCAATTATATATGTATTTATAATTCAATCAGCTTTCCAACGCTTCTCTTTCCTAAAACCCACCTCTATTCACTGATTTCTAATTCGCATCTTTTGAACGTCGATAAATTTGAATGCTAGGTTTTGCTCAATTAATCTAGATAGTGTAATATATATTTTGGTTTAACTTAATTTAATTTAATTTAATTCAATCTGCTTTTTTTTCTGTTCCTATTTACTTTTTGGGCTTTTTTCTTCTTCTTTTGTTGTCTATAACATCTTCTTCCTCTTTCTTTTTCCTTTTTGGCCCCTTTTTCTTTCTCTCCCTTTTCTTTCTCTTTTCTTTATTTCGTTCTTCCACTGAATTAAAACAAACTCCATTCTCATCACACCAGTTTCTAACAACTTCAAAATCTAACCCAACATTATTTCCAACCAATATCTCTTGTAACTCCTCAATCCCAATTGGTTCAAAACTAATGATTTTCTCATAAACTCTCTCGTTACTCTGCACTGCTCTTGAAATCTTATTATATATTACTTTTTTAATTTTTTTACCCTCCCTTTTAAGTTCTTCACTTTCATCCAAATTATCCTCATTATTGCGGTTTCCATTTTCCTTATTTGTACTAAAAACTACATCGTACATTTTGGAACTAGAGCCCAATTTGACACCTCCTTCAACTTCCACATCTAATTCACGATCTTCATCTCCATTTCCAAAACTTTTCTTCCTCTCATTCTTATTTTTTTCAATCGCTGAGCTGAACTTCAAAATTGATCCCGCATTTATTTTCGATTGCTCAAAAAAAGTTTCCATCTCTTTTCTTCCCAATGCTCTAAACCCAACACCACTGAAAACATCACCTAAAACCTGCGTTGAAATCTTTTCGTAGTCGTACTTATCTTTATCAACTGATGATTCACTCTCAAAAATACCTGGTTCCTCATTCTCCAAAAAACTCGACCGAACTTGTAAAATCGCATCATCCATCTTATTTTCTATAGGCGAAGAGTCAACAATACGTTTAATTTCAACAAAATTAAACTGTTCGTTACCATAGTCACTATCATCAGAATCGGGAATTTCAATTATCTCTTTACTGATAAAATCGGGTCTTGTATTCTTTTTTTTAATTGATAGTTCTACATTTCTAAATGGCGATAAAGAATCAATCTTCAATTCTCCTTTATACCGCACTTCTGAGATCTTTATTATTTTGTTTAATTTAGAAATCTCATCTTCTATATTAGATTGTACAAGTTGAGATCTCGCCGTTTCAAAAGAGGATTCCAGTGTACTTTCATTGTCGGAATGCATTTTATTTTCGTTGAATTTTAAATCATTTTTGGAATTTTTATTGAAAAATTCTTCAAATAATTCATCGTCTATTTCCTGCTCTTCTCCCAATAAATTATCCAGAATTTCATTAACCGCATTAGAATTTGAAAAATATCTCGAAACAGTTGAAATTTTCATTTTATCATTAAAATTATCAAAATTATCAAAATTATCAAAATTATCAAAATTATCAAAATTATCAAAATT
>JAKTTS010000126.1:0-32641 GCA_030560485.1 Ascoidea tarda (nom. inval.) | reverse complement strand
TTATTTTATTTTATTTTATTTTATTTTATTTTATTTTATTTTATTTTATTTTATTTTGGATCAGATTGATTTAATTTGGAGAAAAGACTGTAGTTGAATCATCTGAAGTTGAAAGGATAACGCTAGCAAAGGTTGGAGTAGGCTGATCTTCTATATAATTTGAGGTAATTAGAGTATATACATTCATAACTGCAGGAGGATTTAAATTGTAAAGAGAAGGAGTTGAGGTTGGATAATCAAAGTTTGTGTATGAATTGAATCTCGGATCATAGTAAACGGTGACGGTTCTTAGTGAAATGAAAATTGGTTCGAATTCTTCATCTTCATCATCAGGGGAAACTGAAGTGGTTGGAATTGGTGTTTCAGTGATGTAGGCGGATTCGTAGTAGTCAGATTCAGATTCAGATTCAGAGTCGAATCCTGTTTCATCGTCATCGATTAGTGAGGAAGGATAGTCTGTTATTGTTTCAGTTACCCATTGAGTTTGTTTGATTAAGATGGTTGGATTTATTGTTTTTGTTATGGTTCTGGTTGTCGATTCATAAGTGATAGTGGAGGTAACAGTTGTTTGTTGATTCAAAATTGAAGGACCAGGTAATAAAGATGTGGATTGTTGTGGGACAGAGATGGTTTCACCATCAACTACGTAGACAGTTGTAGTTGCAGTTACCATTTCATTTAGGATTACTCTTTTTTTTAGGTCTATAGTACCTGAAAGAGCTGGTGATGGAGAGCCGGCGTTGGAGACAGTTTCAGTGACCCAGATAACTTGTCTGTTTAAAATGGTTGGATTGATTGTTCTAGTTACAACTCTTGTTGTGGAATCGTTGATGATAGTTGATGTCACAGTTGTTTGGTTATTTAAAATTATAGGAGGATTTAAGGTAGGGATAGGGGTCGACGTGATTGTGGAGAGCTGATCTAGATATATTGTGGTGGTTGAGGTTATGAATTCATTTAAAATCACTCTTTTGTCGAGTTGTACCAAGTCAGCATCACTGCTTTCTGGCAAGGACGAGGGCAAGTCCGTGTTTGTTTCAGTTACCCAAGTTGTTTGGTCGATTAAAATAGTGGGATTGATCACCCTTGTGACTGTTCTTGTTGTTGATTCATAGGTTATGGTTGAGGTGAAGGTTGATTGCTGGTTCAAGAAGGATGGAGTTCCCACTACGTTTTCTGAAGATGAGGGTGTAGGTGCAGATTTATACAAGTAGGCGGTGGTGGTGGCAGTAATTGTGTTTACTATGATGACTCTCCTCTCGAGGTCTATGGGCATGGAAGCAGATAGAAAGGTGAGTAGAAAAAAGGGTAGGAGAGAGAAGACACTGAGCTTCATGGTGTAGTACTCGTAATTATGATTGTAATTGTAATTGTATGTGTTGATTTGTGCTGATGAGTGTTGTTTTCAATGGATTGGTGAGTAGTGATTGAGTTGGCAAAAGAAGGCAAATTGAACAAGAAACAGAAGAAGGAGAAGAAGCAGAGCAGAGAGCTTCTTTTATATTCCTTTTATATGCCTTTTCCTACCCCATCCGCTTTTTCTTTTTGGCACCGGTCATCGAACGCAGTTTCTGCGCAGCGCGCGCTGTTTTCAGCGGCGAGAGGCCGTGTTTATTTTTAGCTACACGGCCTTCCCTTCCGGTTCTGGATCGCAGCCCCGTTGGGACACAAACACGTCCGGCATCTGCTGGGTTCCTGGGACGCGCACTGCTGCGGAAGCCGGTGATTGCATTGCAGGCGTTGTTAGATGCGGTGGTGCTCAGCGGCCGGCATTTTGGAGATCTCGCGTTTTCGTTGTTTTGTCGAAAACTGGCTTCGAGGCCGGAATTCTGTTTTTTCCTTTTCTGGCGAGCTCATCGACTCTCCACAATCTTCGACATTTTCGACATCTTCGAGATGATCTCCAGTTTCGATCTAACAAATGCTCTGTTCTAAAACATATAAAAATCCATCCACTAAAAAACTATCTCAGCTCTACAAATAACCTGAAACATCCCCTAAATTTCCTTAAGCAAAAAAATATTTCGTATTTTCTATCAAATAAATTTAATAAACAGCATCATCCCCTTTTTAAACAAGTGCGCTGTTTGTTATCTGTGCTGCCTAAAACATCTTCTTTTGTAGCTCTTCAAGCTCGTTATACTTCATCATATCGTTGGTATTAATTGAAAATTCACTCAATAATTGATTAATATAATCATTATCGTCATTCCCATTCCCATTACTCATTCTTATATTCATATTTCGATTGTCATTATAATTACCATTATTATTACTATTATTGCCATTATTACTGTTACTGTTATTGTTACTGTTACTGTTACTATAATTGTTATTATTGCTATAATTGTGATTGGTATTGCCATTAACATTATTCACATTGTTCATTTGGTTATTGTAGTTTATAGGAATGTCATTATTATAATTCATATTACTAATACTGGTGCTGCTACTGTTATTATTAGTAGTATTACTATTAGTATTATCATTTGTGAAATTCATATTCCCATAATTATTAAACCGGTTGTTGAAATTTTGTTGACCATATCTATTATTGTTATTATTATTATTGCTGCTGTTGCTATTTTGATTAATGTTATTATTTTGATTGTTATTACTATTATTGCTATAACTATTATTAACATAGTTGGGTATAAAACTGGAATTTCCGAAATTATTTGATATATTAAACAACGTATCATTTGCTGTTTGGAAAAACGAATCAATCATCTCATGATTTAACGTAATCTCCGGCTCGATTTCGTTATAATTAATACTCTCAGATAATGAATTATACATTCTGCATGATTCAACTGTATTGTTTCCATTACTATTACTTCCATTTCCACTTAAATTATTATTACTATTATTACTATTATTACTATTATTATTAACATTATTGCTTTGATTCAAATTCTGATTCCCATTCTGATTTGGATTATCAGGTGTCATATAAACTGAATATGAATTCAAATTACTATTTGGACTAGAGTTATTATTACTGTTAAAACTCCCCATACCATTATCACCACTATCGCCATTACTATTACCATTGTTATTGTTACTGTTATTTGAATAATTTGAAACTCCACTGGAGTTGAAATTCAATAAATTACCATTACCATTACCATTACCATTACTATTACCATTACTAGTACTATTACTATTACTATTACTATTATTGTTATTGATATTGCCATTATCACACACACTCATCTTATCCGGCAGATCTTGGTACTCGCTACTATAATACATCAAATCAACTGCTTGTGGCTCATTTCGTTTAAACAAAAATCTATCAAAATAAAAATTAATATTGCTATTTTCATTATTATTTTCATTTGTATTTCCAAAATTATGTCCATAATTGTTCCCGTAATTATTCTCATTATTATTTCTATAATTATTTCCATTAGAATTTCCATTCGAGCTTACATAATTATTCACATTTCTAGCTAAACCATTATTATTTGATATCATTCCATTGGTATTACCATTACTACTAACACCACTATTTAATGATGCCGAAGATAAACTAAATCCACCGTTTAAATTTCTATAGTTATTATTATTACTATTGCTATTACTATTACTATTACTATTATTTTGCTGATTGTTTGCGCTGTTTAAAATTATGTTATTATTTCGGTTATTTCTGCCATTATTCAATGGTCCACTCATTACTGGATTTATATTATTATTTTCAATTGGATTTTGATTAATACCATTATTGGAATTGGCATTGGCGTTAATATTAACACTAACATTAGCATTGACATCATTATTATTAAAATTGTTATTATTGCTATTTCCAATATTGTTATCATTGCTATAACTGTTATCAAAATTTCTAGTAAACGCCTTTGGAAGATTTATAGTATTATTGTCTTTATTCTGATCTATTCCATTTAAAACATTGAATTCATTTTTATAATTTTCATCCTTTTTATTATAACCAAAATTATTTGCAATGTTATTTATATTATTATTAACATCGATAATAGCATCAATTTCATTCGAATTATCACTCATTTTTTTGTCATTCAAATTATCGACTTTTGTGTTTTTATTATCAACACTGTGACTTTCTTTCCAATCACTCAATTCGGAAATATGTTCTTGATTATTCACAATTTTAATCTCATTTTTTATACTGTTTTTATTTTGAATTTTGTTTTTCTCGTTATTACTATTATCATTATCATTATCATTATCATTATCATTATCACTATCATTATCATTATCATTATCATTATCATTATCATTATCATTATCATTAATATTATCATTACTATTATCATTATTATTAACATTAACATCATCATTATCATTCGTATTATGGTTCTTATTTTCACTCAAATCAACATTGTTTATTCGGTTTGTTTGAGCAATTTCTGAAGATTTGACATTGCTATCCTTTGGTGTTATAGTATGGGCCATGGAGTAAAAACTTAGTGAAAAGTCATATTTTTCTCCTGGTAACTTCTTTTTAGGTTTCCCCTTGTCAAATTTCTTCTCCAAAACTTCCAAAAGACCTACCTCCTTTAATAAACTCTCGCAAACTTCATACACCTTTCTCATGGATCCATCGATTTTCCTAGTATTTCTTTTCATTGCTTTTCGTATTTTATTGATTGATGATAAAACAAATCCTTTATCAATCACTTTACCCTCTATTTTAAAACTTTTGTTGACTTTCTGTCTTGAAAAGTCCTCGCGAGCTTTGCTGTTACCAATATCATTATCAAAATTGCTGTCTATGCCATTTTTGCTCTTTTTGCTCCTCTTATGGTCGTTATTTGGTGATAGATAAATGAAAAAGGGGATTAACGCCATTACTGCACAATATCCATAAAATATATCCAAATATAATGTGCCATCAACTTGGTCTAATCCATTTAATATGTCCAAAAGTTCCGACACCATAATGGATGATTTCAATGCACTGTGAATGATTTTAGTTATAGATTCATCAAACTCCTTTAATGTTATTGAACTTGAAATGGTCATATGCACAATATATAAAACAAATGGCAATGTCAAGTTTATCACATATGAGTTATATTGCATATGAAGTTTTATCTTGAATCTAGTTTCAACCAATACATTTTCACGTTCATTTGGGCTGGCAGCATTTAATCTATCTTCCAAGTCTTTCAAAATCGTTTCAATGTCCAAGTTTTTTGCTGCAAGACCATTAAGAAAATCTTCCAACTTTTTCCTTATTTCCAATGTTTTCTCAACATTAGACAATGACAAAGGAGAGTTATCCAAAATATCTTTTGACTTCACAGTAGCACCATTGTATAACAATTTTCTAAAATCTAGGATCGAGCTTAATATTCTTGACAATTTCACACTTTCAACAAAAAAATCAGCAAAGTCCTGATCCACACCCATTATAGATGCATCTGATGGATAGTCTATATTGATTTCCTCTTCATTAATAGTCGATGGTCTACCAAATGTTGTACATAAAATCATCTCGTACTTATAAACAGTCCACCATAATTGTTTCCTAACAGTGATTGCTCTCTTTGAAGTAAAGCCATTTACACCCGACTGTCTGTGCAAACCTAATGATAATGCTTGACGACAGGCTAATCCAACCAAGATCCATGACGAGTCTCTATTTTTAATTGAATACAAGTAGACAGAAAACAAGTAAAGCAACCTCACACCGATCAATGTCGGTGTTAGCACAATATCTGGCAACGATAGTTTAATGATGGTGATGTACTTGTAGATTAACTCGTCACTTAACTTACCATTGGGATATTTAGCAAATCTTAAGCCCAATAGCCAAACCAAATATATACAACAAATCCAACCGCCAGATAATCTAGGCCTAAACTTATTTTTATTCTGCTGAAAGTCCTTAGGCAATGATATGTTGTTCTTGATACAATGAATATAGTAATCTTCTTTATTGCACTCATCAATTTCAAGCCAAAATTGTTCGTATCTCTCATGGAAAATGGGTTTGCAAAATGCGAAATAGTATGGATGAACTTTATCAAAAAAGTTTTTAACATAAAAGTCTGCTTCCTCTCTTTTAATTGCATTGAATAATGGGAATCTGTCTGGATTGATTCTGATATTGCTTGTAGTTTGAAATGGAGATAGCATCACATTTGATTGAAGATTATTCAATGCTTCTGATGGGTATTCTTTAAAATTTGTTGTGACAAACTCTTCCAAAGTGCCCCCTGATTTCTTAAAAGTTTTGGATATATCATTTGAAGCATTGTTATTAACTTTATTGTTTTTATGAACAGGATTTAAAAGTGGTCCAGAGATAGGTTCATTTATTATAAAAAGACGATTTTCTTGATTCAGGTCGTTGAGAGGATCATTAACTTTGCTGCTGTTAATGCTATTAGTGATGGCTTTAATTTCTTTTTGGTTGACGTTTTTACTGAGCAAGCTTGAGAAATCATGGGCACTATGAATAGTTCTGAATTTGTTTTTATTCATTGATAGTCTTGATTTTGAGCTTTGTTTTAAGATCAAGTTACACAAGCCATTTAATAGAGCAGGAGTGCCAGCAGATCCAATGTAATGAGGTCTTCCCTGGTCATCATAAACTAGTCTTTCAATTCCATAGTCTTCACTGAGTTTCGATGTATCAAATGATTTGAAGGATTTATTTTCAAGTTTGATTAATCTGTTTTCGGAATTGTTTTCAGATTTGTTATCGGTTTGTTGTTTATTGGGCAATTTTTCTTGATTGTTCAGTGTTTGATTTTGAATTAATCTTTTCAGATCATTCAGGGAAATATTCAGTATTATGTCAATTCTATCATCCTGATCTTGCTCTTGCTCTTTCTCGTAGTAATTTTCGTGTTCAGGATCATTTCTATGTTCAAGTTCATGATCGTTGTTTTCGTTATTGCTGTCAATATCAATGTCATTGTCTATTTGATTCTGAAGTATGGTTTTGTCATGGAGTTTATTATTATCGATTTTATTTATGTTGTTGTTGTTGAGTTGGTTGCCAAATTCGCTAAAATCGTTTTCAAAAAAGGGTTTGATGATGTTTGGGATTTCAATTTCGTTATCGAATTGAGTTGGAGTTAAAAACTGAGGAGATATTTCGTTATCTATTATTTTAGCTTTATCAAAATTATTTGCTTTTATTCCATTGTGTTTGATGACTTCAAATAATTTATTACTTAAAATTGAGATTGTTTGATCATTATTTGATTTCTTTTTTTTATTGTTGTTTAATTCTTTGAAATAGTGGTAGGGAGATGGCATTTTAATTTTTAGAGAGTTGCCTAATTTTAGCAATAGATTGATATTGTTGATATCAATATTGGGATATAACCCGTTGATTAAACAAAGCAAAATCTCGTAGTGAAAGCCCAAGTTTTCTATATTACCATAGACCCTTTTTTTTCTAGGGATTTGAGTTATACAAACTTCGCCGATATTTTGACAGTTCAAGCATGGAGTTTTGTTATCAAAGGAGATGTTTTCAGAATTGAGGATATCGGTCGAGCTGTTGTTATTGGAGTTGTTGTTTGAATATCTTATACATTTTATCTTTTTTTTCTTGCAACGATCACAGCTGAATAGAGCTCTTTTTCTCTTTTCGTTAGGGATCTGTTTTCTCTTTTTTGATGATGTTTTTATTATAGGAGTAGTTGACATAGGCAAAATTGGGGATATGGAAGAGTCATTTGAGGAATCTGAGGTTGAATTGATATTTAATGAACTCATTTTACAAAATATTGACTAAATTAGATGGAAATAACGATACAATCAAACATGAAATTCAAAGAACCAGACCCAAAAATTATCTATTGGATTTGATCAAACTTGATTAGATTTGGTTAGAGTTGATAAGAGTTGATAAGATTAGATTAGATTGAACTGAAGTTTATTGTTATTTATGAACAATAACCAGATAGAAACAGGTAAATATTTTACTCTTTAGCATATATTTTGACTGATGGTACTGCAGTTAGGATATATGAGTATGCTGGAACCGAAAGAACTTCAGCAGTGCCTTTGATTTCGCTATTTTAGTCAAAAGAATATAATCAGTGGTGTTTCCAGTGGATTAGTTTTTTTGTTTTGTTTTTCCCTTTGCTGATATGCTTGAGGATTTGGATTTTAACAATATAAATATAAATATAAATGTCTTGTGTGGGCGAAAATGATTGCAGCAGTATCAGAGACAGCAAATTGAAGGTGGAGTTGGATGTGATTTGTTGTGGAGCATGAACGAATAATACAATATTCAGGTTATTCAACAGTTATAACGTAGTAAGCTTAAATGTTATCCTCGTTAAGCCATTCGTCCTCTTCAAAGGAATAAATCATTAGACATAAAGAAAAAAACCCTCTTAGAATGATTGGGAGCAGACCACGAAGCTGGAGCACGTTTCCTAAGCATGCCAACGCCTGAGTACGCGCTATCTCACTGTCAACAGCGCTACAGTGCGTAGTGCAGTGATGTGCATTCTATAGCAGCAGCCAACACTGTGGCTCTGGTCACAATTGTTCCCGAAATGGCTCTGTGAGTGTGGAACGAGGCTACTTCTGTTTTGGGTAATCACGAACAGCATTCACAAAGCAGCCAGTGAGACGTGTGCCTCATTAAAGGGCTCTTTCAAGCACAATTTAGAGTGGAAGTGTAGGTTCCATCGTTGTATCCTTACTTTGCTGACATGAAACTAGTGCGAGCGATAGGATAGTACAGGGCCAGCCAGAGCGACTAAAACATGGACAAGTTGGAGTAATCACGAGCGCAACAGTGTTGAAGATCCAACTATGCTCAAGTATTGGCAAAAGATTAATTGCAAAACTTGTAAGTTCTCTGAAGTTTGGTATTTATGCATTACCCGTAGTTTAAGTATGTGCACTATTACGTCTTTTGAGCGATAGCTCTCTTAGACTGTCATTTCGTTTCTGGTTCTTATTTCGGTACGTAAGCTTCTTTGTCTGAAGGGATTCTTGTTCCAAAGTTCCTTCTTCAAGTGCTTCTTGGATCTCTTTTCAAACTGCTTCTGAAATTGCTTCTTGAGTTCGTTTTTTCCAGCTTATTTTGGCAACTAAAAAGATACAGAAAAATACCATGTCAGCTGATATCCGAGGTAGTCCGGTATGGATAAATCTAGGTCGAAAAGCTTGTGGTTTCAGTAGTTAATCCGAACTGGGTAGCAGCTTTTTTGCTGAGCTATCTGAGATGATTCTGCAAGGATTCTGCGAGGAAATGTGATGGAATACTGGAGATAAAGGAAATTGTAAAATTTTGGAAAAGCACTTCACAGTATCGAACCAGTGGGCCATACTCATTCTCTAATAGATTTCTAAATGAGGTTTTAAATCAGACGATGGAACCGCAACCGTTTGTAAAAATTACCACTTCGGATTATTTTTTTGCCCACTGTTTGAAAACGCAGTTACTCAGATGGGTAGCTACGTATGATTTTTCATAAAGTAACTTTTTGCTCACATGTATGCGATATCCCTTCGATATCCCTTGAAGATTTGTTGTTGATTGTGTATTGTTTTTTTGGAATAAGTTTGATATTGATATTGCCTTTTCACTATTTCGTTTATCGAACAATAAACCCAAATGAAAAAAATGAAAGAAATCGGCAGCACTCAAGACGCGCCAAAAAACGACAATAATGATAGTAACCAAGAAACTCAAGAACAAGAAATTCAAGAACAAGCAATGGGTGTAAACACGGATGATAACACATCTATATTAATGTCATTTGAATTCACTAAACCTTCACCATTAGTTATTACATTAACATTTGTTGCCTCGATATCCGGGTTTATGTTTGGCTATGACACAGGGTATATTTCATCTGCGTTGGTTGCTATTGGTACTGATTTGGACAATAAAGCCTTGACATATAGCCAAAAGGAATTAATAACAGCAGCCACCTCATTGGGCGCATTAATAGGTGCACTTTTTGCTGGCTCTATTGCTGATTTATTTGGTAGAAAACCTGTTATCTTGTTTTCAAATGTGATGTTTATCGCTGGTGCTGTTATTCAATGTGCAGCCCATACGGTTTGAACCATGATCGGAGGCAGATTTGTTATGGGTATCGGAGTAGGGTTTGGGTCATTGATAGCACCATTGTATATTTCGGAGTTGGCACCATCTCGATTTCGAGGACGATTGGTAATTATAAATGTTTTGGCAATAACTGGGGGACATCTTGTGGCGTATGGAATCGGAGCAGGAGTAACAAATGTTTATAATGGATGGCGGATATTGGTTGGGCTATCGCTAGTTCCAACAGTGATTCAGTTTTGTCTTGTTATCTTTCTTTCAGATACCCCAAGGTACTATGTTATGAAAGGCAATTATGAGAAGGCTAGAGAGGTGATATCAAAGACACACAGAAGTGCTACAAGCAAATCAATCGAGGCAAAAATTGAAGAATTTGACGGACTAAACGATACCATTCCTGGGGATAATATTTGGATCAAGAGTTGGAATGCGGTTCGAGAGATTCATTTAGTTCCTTCGAATTTGCGAGCATTGATATTGGCATGTGGATTACAGGGTTTCCAGCAGTTCACGGGATGGAATTCATTGATGTATTTTAGTGGAACAATATTTGAGACAGTTGGATTCAAGAATTCAACGGCAGTTTCGATCATAATTTCTGGTACGAATTTTCTCTTCACGTTAATAGCATTTTTCGTTATTGACAGAGTGGGAAGACGAAAGATTCTACTAATCGGATTACTCATGATGATACTATCGTTAACACTATGTACAACTGCGTTTCATTTTATGAACATTACATTTGAGGATCATGATGTATTGTTGAATGAAGATACAGAGATTACAGGGTGGGCCATTGTTATCATTATGAGTATGATTTGGTTTGCAGCATCGTATGCTATAGGTATTGGAAACGTTCCCTGGCAGCAATCAGAACTATTTCCCCAATCAGTTCGAGGAGTGGGAACAGCGCTTTCAACAACAGTGAATTGGGCTGGATCATTGACCATTTCCTCAACCTTCTTAACAATGCTAGACAGAATAACACCAACAGGCACATTTGCGTTCTTTGCAGGTGTTTCACTTTTGTCACTTGTATTCGTGTACTTTTTGTATCCAGAATTGTCAGGTTTGCAGTTAGGCGAGTGTCAAGATATATTAACAAACGGATTCAATATCAAAAGATCTAAGGAGTTATCAAAGCATCGGAAACAAGAGATGGAAAACGAAGATCATTTTATTCAAAAGAAAGAGAGATCCTTGCCGGATATGATCAGTCGTAAGCTGGATAAGATGGAATTGAACTGAACTGAACTGAATAAGAGCAAGAACATTGCTTGAGTCTAAAACTTAAGAGTAGTTGTTAAATTTAGCTTTCAAAACCAATCTAAAAGGTATTTTTTTGTCTCATTTTATTGTATGTTTTTCCCAGTGTCCTTTTCTTGATTTTCTTTTTAATTTTCTATCTCAGAAATTTTAGCTCACAATAGTGATTTGCAGACAACTCTCAGCCAATAAAAAGACAGGACTGCTGCTGGGACTGAACGTCCCAGCTCTATCAATCAAAACCCTTATTATCGCACAACCGCCGTTACTGAAAAGCTAATAATTGGTCCTGTGCAATATTTTCACCATGTAATAGTTTTCAGCAATTGGCGAGTAAAACAGAACATTTTTGTGAAAAACAGGGGGTAATTGGACAGCCCTGGCAGGAGGCGGTTTAAAGCAACTTCAGGCACTCTTCTGTGGGCCTACGCTTAGAGTTTCTGTCAATTCCCAACACTGAATACCTTTTGAACCAGGACTAGTCCTGTTTGAGATATGCAAGATATGCGAGATATGAGTTTCTTGAAATACGTGAGACACAAAGAAACACCACACAACAACCAGCGCCATACACACGATAAGAGATGGCCAATGTCTAGCGCTGTAAGAAGTCGAGCCCCCCAATCCAGGCCATGATCTGCGGTGCATGCACTGGGTGAATCTCTGCCAAGCGGCTGCAACAGCCCTTGACTAACGGGACATGCTTAGAAAGGTGAAATTCCGCAGGTCTGCTCAGCACTCCACTCCCATTGGTAATATTCAGAGACAGTGCATTATCCCGCAGTATCGCGATCAGCCAACTCTATGGGTCTGGCATGGTTTTTGCCTTCCAAGTGTTTCGTCCAATACCAGTATGGGTTTTATTCTCATATCATTTTGCTCTTTGCACGAGAAACTGCTGCAAACAGTTCAAAGATTGCAAATTGGCTGAAGCTTGCGATTTTTTGAAATGATTGTCCATATTCTTCAGAAAGAGCCTCCGAAATACAAGCCAGTAGTGGGCAAAAGACTAGACAAACAATAAGAGACGATTGGTATTTAACTCTTTGAGGCAGAACTTTGTCCCCCCTAACTATTGGACTAGCCTTAATGTGAGTATTCTTTAGCAGATTTTTGTGATTAGTTTGTTATCATTGTATAATTAAAAAGTTATAAACTATTTAATTACCTAACTTTTTGGCTATCATACTGAACTTTTCACTAATTTTTTTTTTCTGGTTATTTCACTCCATAAAACAGAATGAGAACTGTCACATAAATTATCACTTATTTCTCTCTGGTAATTTTTCTGTTCACAAATATACCCTTTTTTTTTCTTTTCTCTTTTTTTTTTCTTTTCCTTTTGGTTTTTGTTCTTTCGCTGGTATCCTTGCACTTAATTCACACAAGAATTATAAGATGGGGGAAAATTACGAAAACAAAACATTCAAAATTTCCTACTCACTACATTCAAGTCGTTCTGCTTTGAACCCTGAAGGGCAACAAATTCCTATGGAGAGTTTACGTAGAAGAACCTCTTATTTCTCGTCCGAATCTGAAAGATATGAAGCTGAAACTGAAAAGACTTCTAGATTCAGCATTTTCGATCGAATTGGAAGGTTACTAAAGGCTGAAACCAGAGGTGTTCAAAGAGTAGAAGAAGATGAAAGAACTGACACTTCTTCCTGGGCTGCTGGCTCCATGTGGTTGGCAGCAAATTTAGTTGTTGGTACCTTCTCTTTAGGTGCCTTAGGTATAACTGTTTTCCAACTAGGCTTCTACCAATGTACTCTAACCATTGTGTTTTTCAACTTACTAGGCTGTATTCCATTTGCCTTCTTTTCGGTTTTTGGTTCAAGATTCGGCTTGCGACAGATGATGCTAACTGCTTTCCTTGCTGGAAACTATGGAATGAGAATCTTCGCTTGCTTGCAATGTATAGCCTGTGTGGGTTGGGGAGCGACCAATATTATGTCCTCAGCTCAATTACTACACATTGTCAATGGTGGAGCTTTACCACCCTGGGCTGGTTGTTTAATTATTGTCGTCATCACTTTCTTTGTTACATTTTTTGGCTACACTGCTATCCATTACTACGAAATGTATTCGTGGATCCCCAATTTCATAATCTTTCTCATCATAATCGCAAGAATGACAATGTCCAAAAATTTCACTCCTGGAAGCTGGGAAAGTGGTTCAACTGCTGCAGGAAATGTTCTATCCTTTGGTGGAACTGTCTTTGGCTTTGCTGCTGGCTGGACAACCTATTCTGCTGACTACACCACTTACATGTCCTTAAACACAAACCCATACAAGATCTTTTTCTCAACTCTAACCGGTTTATGGCTTCCATCTGTCTTTGCAATGACTCTAGGCGCTGCTTGTGCAACTGGAACACTATCAAACGATCAATGGGCTCAGATGTATGGAGATTATTCCATCGGTGGTCTTATTTACTCAGTCCTAGTCACCGATTCATTGCATGGTTTTGGCCAATTCTGCTGCGTTCTACTAGCCCTATCAACTGTCTGTAATAACATTCCCAACATGTATTCTGTTGCTTTATGTGTTCAAGCTATTTGGTCTAAGTTCCGTATAATCCCAAGAATCTTTTGGACTCTATTAGCAAACTTCCTCACTTTGGGCATTTGTATCCCTGCTTTTTACGAATTCGAAAGTTACATTCATAATTTTATGAACTGTGTTGCTTATTTCCAAAGTATCTACATCTCAATCACCTTGTCTGAACATTTCATCTACAGAAGAGGCTTCAGAGGTTACAATCCAGATGATTACTTGGATAGCTCAAAACTACCAATTGGAATTGCTGGCATAGCCGGTTTTGTTTTTGGCGTATTTGGCGTGGCTCTTGGAATGAATCAAACTTGGTACTCTGGTGAAGTCGCAAGACTCATTGGTGATTATGGTGGTGACGTTGGTTTCGAATTAGCAATAGCGTTTTCATTTGTTGGCTTCAACATTGTTAGACCATTTGAGATCAAATATTTTGGTCGTTAAAAAAACCATTTCCTGGTCTAAAAGATTCCTTTGTTTTTTACTTCCAATTTTTTAACCCATGACTCTTTGTGTTTTGCTTGCTTGTTTGTTTCTTCTTATTCTTATTCTTGTGTTTGCTTTTTACATTTTTTGGTTTATCTCTTGTTATTTGAAATACATTGTTTTTTACTTCTAGTTTTACTTCTTGTTTTGCTTGTTATGGAAAAAGGAAGTGTAGTAAAGTGGATGGATGGATGTTAGTCTTTATTAGTTGGATCCCTTGTTTTGATTTGCTGTCAATACCTCTCTATATACTTGGCATTGTGTATCTAGTAGACTTTAAATAGATCATCAAGCAGTTAGAGCTTTGTTTTCTCCTGAATCATATTCAGAAACAATAGAATCTGAGCAGCTAATCAATGCAGGAGCAATCGTGCAGGCATAAATAGCTTATTTTTACCAAACAATAGCTTGTTTTGGCTCTTTTCATCTCCGAACCAACGCTCAAATGCCGAAAGAAATCGAATTGGTTGATTTTATCTATTTGCTGTTATTTCCTTTTTTGTTTCCAAACAGTTGAGAAACTGTTTCTCAACTGTTTTAATAACTGATTGTGACATACAATAATTCTCTCTAAGTGCAACCGCTCAAATTAAGAACAAAGTTTACAGCTTTCCATCATTTTCCTTAAGCAACATTATATCAGGAATGGCCATTCCCACTTTAAAAAACGCTGCTTTTCAAAATCGCCTTTCTTAAATAACTTTTGATATCAGAAGTCAAAAAAAAGCTAAAACCCTTTCATTAGATTTTTTTTCTGATGTTGAATTTGGTTGTTTTGTGTTTCGTATTCTTATTTTTCAGCCTTCTCAGCAATTTTACCCTGCTTATTGTATTCTATCATATTCTATCGTATTCTCTAAACAAAAGTGCAAGTTTTCTCTACTTTTAAAAACTCTTACTAAAAGAACATGAAGAAGGACAAATTTAGATAAAAATATAAACTTTTTGGTTGAAAACGATATCTTGCTGCTTTGTTTAAGACTAATTCAATGGAAGTTAAGAAAAAACTGGAAGATACCTTTGGAAATATGTATTAAACAATAAATTAGAAAACAATAGTAAATGAAAACAAAACAAGTATTAATAATTAAAAAAACAAAAAAACAACTAAATATAGGAATGTAAAAATAATAAGTTAGAGATAAACAACAAAGATTAAACAATTGAAAAAAGTATAAATCAAACAAAACATAAAATTTTTTAAAAAAGGGTTTTAACTATTAATATTTTTGTCAAGGAAAACAAAAAAAAAATAGGAAAATTAAAAGATAATAAACAAATCAACAAAGCAAATAGATTAAAAAGGAGGGATATTTTAAAACTAAAAGTAAAAAATAGGATAAAAAAATTTGTCAAAAGAGCACATTAGTCAATTAACAGCTCTAATGAAATCATAATATTATATATAGTTATGTGTATTATTAATAATATTATCATTAGCAATATTATCATTAGCAATATTATCATTAGCAATATTATTTATGGTTTTTTCTTGCCATCATTATAATTAATACGTTATTTTGATAAAATTTGAAAAAATGTTGACATGAAGTTAATGATTAAATCAATATAACCAAGGATCATTAGATTATTTTTATACAATTGGAAAACAATAAAAAAACTCTTTGAAACAAAAAAAGGAGTGAGTTGAATTAACGAATTAATTTTTTTTTTGTAATAAAAAGGTGGAGATGTGTGGAAAAAAAAATAATAAACAAGAATAAATGATAGTGAAGAGCAATTAGACAAACGGGGGAAAAAAATTAAAAAAAAGTAAAATATAATCTTCTTTATTTGTTTTTTTTTTTGATTTATTGTTATAAATCTTTAAATGTTCAAATCAGAGGAAAGATGTGATGATATTCTTTGAATAAAAAAATTGGTTTATTTTTAATTATTGATTATTGATTATTAATTGTTTATTTTCTTTTCATATATTTTTCTTTATAAATCCAACTGGTGCCAATTAATTTTGCACCTCTTTTGTCTGCAAATCTGTACCATGCAGCAGCTCTGTATAAGTTTTTCTTTCTATGACTTCCCTTTTTTGACCAAATGTTTCCTGCTTCGACCATGGCTTCGACGTAACCTAAACTGGCGCTCTTTTCGACGAATTCCAAGCCTTTATTTTCATTTCTCTCGACACCCCAGCCATTTATGAAGGACATACCGATTTCGAAATTTGATTGAGCTTCTGGTTCTGGGGGAATCTTTGGTATATTTGAATCTTGTATATCAAAGGGATCTACTGAGAAGTTTGCTGAGTTGATCAATATGATATCAACGCCAGCCGAACGACAAATCCATAAAAAGGACTTCTTTTCATCAATTCTTAAACCAGAGCCGTATCTTAGAGCTATTCCGTAGAGTAACATTGCTGCCTTTGAACCATTGTTTGCGGCAATGTTTAGCTCATATGAGGCTTCTCTAGGATAGCCTTGTTTACGTAATTTAATTGCCTTTTTAACTCTTTCATCTTCGGGATCATAGTTAGTATCTGGAGAAGAGTTTGATGAGTCACCGGACTGTTCGGAGGAAAAGGAAGATTTACGAATATTTGACTGAGGGACGGAGAGATCATTAATGTTGTTGTTGACGTTGTTGATGTTATTATTATCTTGGTTTGAATACTGAGAATTGAAGAAATTTAGGTTTGAGCTGCTTGGGTTTTTGTTAATTTGCTGCAGCTGTAGCAGCTGTAAATTGTAATTTTGTATATTGAAATTGTTGTTATCATTGAAGTTTATATTGATATTATCGTTATTAATGTTATTGTTATTGGGATCAGTATTGAGACCTGAAAGAATGTTTTTTGTATCAAAGTTGATGTTAAATTTTTGATTTTTTGGATCGATATAGTTTGAATCATCATTTGACTCGATGTTGATTATAGCACTTGAGGCATGAGCAAAGACTTGGTTATTTTCTACACTCTTGACTATGGGAGTTTTAACTTGGCCTACTACTTTACCCAACGCGGTTGCAGTGATTAAGGCTGAGGAGTCATCGTGATTTTGAGGCTGATGAAAAGATTTGGAGTGTTGTAATAAGCGTGGGTATAATGAAGGAAACCTATTTGCAGGGACAGAAATTGGAGGAGAGCCTCTTCTTTGCAGGTCTTGAAAATTTGAGGTATTTGGAGGAGGATGGAATTGTTTAGGTGGAGAAGAGGAGGGAGAAGAGGAGGAGGAGGAGTGAGGTAGTTGGATTTGGTTTTTATTTTTATTTTTATTTTTTAAGGAAGATAGAGAGTCATTTGATAGATTGTGGTAAGATTGAAGTTGATTGTAGGAGTTTTGGTTATTTGAAGTAGTGTGAGTCAAGTGGTTGGAGTTTGGAGATAAAGCAGAGGAGTTGCCAGAGGAGGTATTTTTATTAGTGAAAGGAGGTAGAGGTAAGGAGTTTTGGTTCGAGATTGAATTTGAAATTGGGTTTGAATTTTGGTTTGAAATTGAAGTTGAGTTGGGCCTGGAAAACCTGTTTTTAAGGGGAGATAGAGGGTTGGAATGTTTATGAGATTCGTCTTTAGATATATTTAAATTTGAGGGAGATTTGTCTCTGTGAAGATGGTTTAGTATGTGGCCGTTAGTTTTGTTGGCCAGTTTGTTCTTAAGATTAGGATTGTTATTTGGGTTGTTGGAAGATATTGTATTATTTTGAGCATTGAACTGGTGGTTTAAGTTTGGATGGTTTTGGGCATTGTTGTTAATAAATTTATTAACATTGTTGTTGTTGTTATTGTTGTTGTTGTTGTTGTTGGGGTTGATACTAAGAACATTGGTAGCATTGTTATTGTTAATCTTTGGAGAAGGAGGAATATCTATCAAGTCGTCGTCGTTCCAGTCGTCATCAAGACCTAGTCTATCCAAAAGTCTGCCAGTAGTTGCCATCGAGTTCATTGAATCCATTGATGCAGTTGACTGGTGTCTGAAAATGGAGGCATCTTCATCATTATCGTTATCATCAAATTTCAATATGGAGTCGGGATTTTCATGGTGGTTGATGTTGTTGTTATTGTGGTTATAATTAGGATTGTAGTTGTAGTTGTAGTTGTAGTTGTTATTGTTACTATAGTTGTTATTGTTACTATAGTTGTTATTGTAACTATTATTGTAGTTGTTATTGTTATTATTATTGCTATTAATATTATTATTGCTCATTTTGCAGATTCTTGGTAGTAATTTTAAACAGGGAAAGCAGGAAAAAATAAACAAAAAACCAAATAGCAAGATAGTGAAACAGTGAAATAGTGAAATATAAAAGATACGAAGTTGATATTAAAGAGATACAAAATGGATATGAAATGAATATGGCGAGATGAAGTTATGTGTCCTTGTGAAAGATATAAAAAACCGAGAAGCGAGAGCAGAGCGAGAGTAAACCAGCCAGAGGAGGCAGTGGAGAAACGAGTAGCAATAGCTGTTCTTCAGAGCAGTCTCAACAAATAACAGCAGTCTTCAAAGCAGTTTTGACAACAGTTCTTAACACTCCCACAGAGAAAACAGTCGTGAAGCAGTTTTTGACACCTCTGGAGTTTTGTGATAGTTGTGATTTTGAACAAAAAGGAGAAACAAAAGTTTAAACACATTTGGCTGATAAAAAAAGACCCATCCCAGAAAAGACGTCACTACCGTCCCTCCCCCCTGGTTCGTGGCACCGCGTTATAGTGCAGATTCCGACAGCACAGACCCCTAGTGGGCACGCATGTTACCCGCCTTTATCAAGACAACATCGCCGTCCCGCACAGTGTACGAGCTGCCCACACGCGCCACACGACCGGTCTTGGCTAGCTTGGAGGGATCGAACGTGGCCGCGTTCGGAAGCTCGCGCGCAACGTCCACGTACGCCAGCACTTCGGCGCGGATAAAGTTCTTCTGAAGATCCGTATGGATTACTCCGGCTGCTTCTGGTGCTGTCGTTCCCTCGCGGATCGTCCACTCCCGTGCTTCGACAGGTCCGCAGGTGAAAAAGCTGATCAACCGGAGCCTGTGTCGCATCGTCTTGATAATCTTCGGCAACACACTCATGTCGCGCTTCTCGTCCTCATCCGAACGCTCTTCGTATTCTTCCATTTCTTTCTCGAGCTCGTCCTCAACTTCGGCTCTTTCGTTGAGTTCGCTTTCATATTCCGACGAAAACATAATCAACTCGTCATTTGCTGAATTTGATGATATCCATTTTTTAACATCCTCATAATACTCGTTTTTGTTGTTCAAATAATCCTCCTTTGACACATTAAGCAAATACACAACAGGCTTTGACGTCAAGAGATTGAATTGATTCAAAATCTCAATCTCACCGTTACTCCAATCAAAATTCATAATCCGAATATTCTTGTAAAGACACGATTCCAATGCCTTTTTGACAACTTCAATCTCTTTAACCACTCCACTATTTTTTCCTTCGCCCTTTTTCTTCTTTTCTATTTTAGTCAAATGATTCTCAAGATACTCCATATCTTTCAATATCAACTCATCAAATACAATCTCCAAGTCTCTCACAGGATTGACATCGCCTTCGATATGCACAATTTCTTTCTTATTAAACCCCCGAACCATTTGAAATATCCCATCAACATTTTTGATATCATTTAAAAACTGATTTCCTAGCCCTTCTCCCTTGGATGCTCCTTTAGTTAACCCAGCAATGTCGATGACATTCAAAAAGGCCCCAATTTTCTTTTTTGACTTGTATATTTCGCTCAACACATTTAACCGTTTTGATGGCACCAATACCCGACTCTCTTCAGGTTTTATTGTAGCAAATGGATAATTCCCAGGATTTCCCAATTTGCTTCTGGTAATATTCTGAAAAAAACTGGACTTGCCGACATTTGCCAACCCAACGATCCCACTGCTCAAATTATTCGAGATTTTTCCGAAAAATTTAATCTTCTCTTTTTCCGAGTTATCTTTGCTGTTTTTTTTCCCTTTACCACCTTTTTTGGCAAATCCCACTAATGAACAAGAAAAATACCTATTACATTTTGCAAGCTGGAAAATATTTGCTTGTAAAACTCCTTTATCCACAGCACAACACTTAGCTCTTAACATTTTTCTGGCCCTAACTAAATCTCTTCCGAAATTTCTCCACATTGAGCTTTTTCCCATTCAAAACCTCAAATTTTTCACTCTGATCACGTGCATATGATAACATTTTATTATATCTTCTTCTCTTTTCGGCTCACTTATCGCAACTCTTCTTTTATACCTGCTTTCGTTTACTCACATCCCAAACTATGTCATTTAGTCCCCCGGATAACCCAGATATTTATTCTCTCCTAAATCAAAATTATCAAAAGTATGTAATTACTCTATTCCATTTAATTCCATCTCATCTTATTCCATCTCGTATTTACTAACTTATTATCCCTCCCACTTTTCAATTCTTCAATTCTTCTCTCTTTTAGCAAAATCTCTTGGTCAAACAATGGTGTAATCGCTTATTCAAACCCAGATTCTTCAAATAAATATAACCTACTACTCTCCTATCTAAGGTCTTATAACGGCAACCAATGGGAACTAGCTCCTCCAAAGGGTTGCTCCATTATTAATTCAAACCTAAATAACAACTCAAATAATAAAAACATTATCAAAAATAACATTAAAAATAATATTAAAACTAACAACAATACCATCTCAAATACTGTTTCAATTGATAGTCAAGATGGCTCTTCTTTAGATCAAATCTCTTATCTTCTTTGGAGCGATAATGGTACTTACCTAGCCTGCGTGGATTCAAAAGGTAACATGAACATTCTAGTTTCTGGAATATTAAAAGACAAAGAATTTATTGAAAGCAACAATAATAATAATAATCCCAGCAATAAAAATAAAACTAATATACCTTTGAATTTTGCTTTTTTCGGCTCGTGCTTTAATAGTCTAGAAATCATATATCAAGACACTGTCCTAACTCAGGGAAGCACTCCCCCCGAAAACTCCTACTTGAATACCTCTCACAATATACAATCATCTAATACTTCAATTCCAACTTTTGACAATTACTGCTCGACTTATAATATTAATGATTCAACACTGAACATTGTATCCTTAAAATGGCTTCCTATTGATCATAATTTCATGGCAATGAAACATGCTGAAAAATTTAACTTCTCCGAACATATGAACGTAAATGCAGAATATGATTTTCAAAAATTTGGTTTTAAATACAACTATATTAACTCTACCTATAAAAATCCTGTTACCCACCCAGTCTTGAAGAAACATGCCTGTATTGGCTTAAGAAAAAATGGCGAGCTAATTTTATGGTATCAAGGTGACCATGGTTTAGATTACAATAAAGTTTCAACTTATCTCGATTCTTCATCAGCTACCACTACTAATAACAGTATTAATAATATTAATAATATTAACAATATCAATTATAAAAGTATCAATAGCTTAAATAATTTTGGCCACACCATAATATCTCATGCTGATTTTGCTTTTCAGATTAATAACTCAATCCTATTAACTGTTTATTGTCCATTGATAAAAATCTTAAAAGTTTACTCCATTAGAATCTTATGGGAGTTTTTAGGAAATCCAAACAATCAAACAAAAAACCAATCAGCCCATCAACAAGAAAACAATTTGAATGAAAGATCCCCACCAAAATTAATAGTCAAAAAAATCTTATCTGAGAATATTTCTTCTTTTGGTTTTGATGGCTCACCTCAATGGCTTTCCTCCATTAAATCAATATCTCCTGTTTATTTTGAAGACAATACCAATTCAAATGAAAAAATTGACATTTTTTTAACTTTTCAAAACTCAAAACTCAATGAGAAATTCAACACTCTTATCTGTAAATATCACTTGGAAAATAAAAAGTTGGGTCCCATAAGTAATGTGTTCTACCAAATTAGCAATAATCTGAAAAATAATACTAATAAGAATATAAATGATACAAGCAACAATAATATGAACACTAATATTAAAAATACCAGGAATAATAATAACAACACTATTATTAATTCAAATATCAGTGGCTATGAATTGTCTTTAAAGAGTCTTATCAAATCATCTAGTCCAGTATTATCAATCGGAACAAACAAAATCAACTCTTTTCTTTATTTTGCCTATTCAAATGGTAACATTGAGATACGAAACAAACACACTTTGAAAATAATTGGTTATAAAACTCTACTAGAGAATCCTGCTAATAATATCAACAAAAGAAACGTTATAAATAATGATATTTTAAACATGCCCAGTACCATTAGCAATATATTTGATGTGGGTTATAAATTACCATCTGTTGGGTTTAACCCTTTGTTCTATTCATTTTCACCAAATATAACTTCCTATGTTGCCTTATCATCAAAGGACCCCAATTTAAAACTTTTTGTTGCAAAATTCGATTTTAAAAAAGAGCTATTAAACTCTCCAAGGCAAAGATTATTAATTGCTGTTTCCATTGCAATTTCCTTTGCTAGATCCACCACAACCAAAATTAACTCAGACGATTTAATATTGGTAGCTCAAAATACAATAACAGACATTAGGAGAATGGTTGCGTTACATTACAATCCCCAAAGGGATTTTCATATTTGTAAAGCATTGATATCTGTAATTTTACAGGAGTGCTATTGGATCTTTAATTTTAGTTTAACTACCAATGATAATGCAGAATTTATACAGGGAAAATCACCCTTTAGAAAGATGTTGGAAATACAAATTTCACTTGGAACTTTTGAGAATTGGAGAAGAATCAAAATTTCAAGATTTGCATGGGCATTAATAAATTTATCGCTAATTCCATTTATCTTTCAAATCTCATTTAATGCTATAACAACAATGGTAAAAAAACTACATGGAGGCGATGAAAAAAATATTAAAACTAACGTTGAACTCATTGCAAAGTTAATTCTATCTCAGGTTGGATTAATTCGTTGGTGCATAGACTATGTCACCTTTTTGAACCAGCAATTGCTTCAGCTTTCTTTGGTTTTCGATAAACCAGCTGCATTAAGTGAACTATTAATATTTCCATTACTGTACTCCAGGATTCCTAGAACCTTTCTTATAAAAATACTAAAGAGCATTCTCCAATTCAAAAGATTCTTGCAAGAACATATACATTTGAATCCAGATTATTTCAACATTTCCTCAGGCCTATTTGTTGAGCTTGAACAGCCCATAAATTCAGCCAAGAGCACAATTTTGAGAATAATAGATAATTCTCCAATTGATTTAGCACTCTTTGAAAAGTATCTTGAGCAGTTTGACGAATTTATCAAAAAGTTTATTTCAGATAGGATTAATGACAGAATTAATGCAAGCAATTTGTCCAATTTAAGTGCAGATAAAAGAAAGCATATAGAAGATTTTGAAATAAAGAAAATCGAAAAAGAGTTTTTTTGTCATGGCAGTTTTCCTCAAATTTTTTCGAAGATTATCTTTGACTTGTACAAATATGGCTACAAGGAAGTACATGGCAAAATAAACAAATACAAGTTGATGTTTTATGACACTGATTGGTTAAACCTAAGCGAGCTGAGCAACCACAGAGTGGAAATTGGCAGTTTCAGGGGAGAAAAAATCGATGGTTTGAAGAAGACTTTGATACTGAATACTCTACCAAACGAGGAGATAAAGAAGTGCACTCGATGTGGATCTATCACTGTTTTCTCTGATAAATTAAACTCCCACAGTGGTAAAGCCTTTAGAAATCCTACATGGACGACGTTTTTCAAGCAAAGCTGCTTTTGTGGAGGAGTTTGGGCTGATTGAACAAAAATGGGCCAACACAAACCAGTTTTCTGGGCTTTGGTTCGTCAAAACAAGAGACTTTTACAACTAAAGATTTTTTATTTACTACGCTTTTTTTTTATAATTATTTATTGTAGAAATCTGAAATAAAAATTCAGTGTACGTGAAACTAAAACGAACAATTGTAAAAAAATAAATAAACAAACAAATGAAAGTATCAAATATAAGTATTGAATAAAAAACAAAAATACTCCAACTAAAACAACAAAGAGAAACAAATTATATTAGAATTTTCTTCATAAAAAAATAGAATGCAGAATTAGATTTTAAAATCGCAAAATGAAAACAAATATCCTTTGATTTTAATAATAGTGCTTTTTAAAATATGAAACAATAAAAAAATATGCTAGAGAATCTTTTTGTATCACCAATAAAAATAATAGTAAAAATAAATGCAATGTGTCACATTGAACTTGGATTTGGGTTTGCGTTTCATCTTAACTAGATCAATGATGAGCTTTTTCTTCTTCTTCTTCTTCTTCTTCTTCATCGTCATCGTCTTCATCACCATGAGAATTTAGTATATCAAACATGTTATTTCCATTGGCCTTGGCTTCAGCTTTTTTGGTATCAGATGATTCTGAAGACGATTCCTTTGGTAACAAAGTGCCAGGACTATTGGATTTCTGTCTATTGGCTCTGAAATTGTTCTTTGGACCTAGAGTTCCACTATTAGCTCCAAAACTTCTAAAACGACCAACAATATTGATTTCATTTTTCGAAACCAAATTCGTGCCCCAGCCAGAAGTTTGACGATTTGAATTTTGTCTGCCACCACTTTGTCTGTTAGAATTCTGTCGACCAGAATTCTGTCTTCCAGAATTTTGACGGCCACCAGAAAAAGGAGGCTTCATCTCATTAGCGGTAAAATTTCTATTGCCCCTTCTTTTCTCTTGTCTTTCATTTTCTTCTAACATTCTCTTTCTTTCTTCATCGGCATGGATCTCAGCAATAGTCTTTGGACCCTTGTTACCTTCTAGTGATACCCAATTATTATTTCGGAGATCAATTAAATCCAACAACATAAACTTGGATCTCGAAGGCAACGAGCTGTTTTGAGAAATAAGCTCAATCCTGTTGAAAATCAAATCCAATACTTCTCGTCCTTTATTGGTCTCTAAAATGGGTCCAGATGTCTTTACTAATTGTGCCAAAGTTTCTAAAACATCTTCTGAAGTATTTTCTGGTTTGGATTGGTCTTGCAAGATTGTAAATATAACTTTGTCAGACAAAAGATGCAAACAAAATAATTCACCAATGAATTTGACTAGACCTAAACCTCTTCTTTTGGCAGCAGCAACAACGTAGTACTCGTCGGACATCATTTCAATTTCCATTGGAGTTCCATCTGGATTAGTTGGAATGCTATTTGCCCAACCTTTCTCATACTCAACTTGACACCTATTCAATAAACACCTTCTAACTAAAGCACCACCAGAGATTACATTGCCGTGCTTATCAATCTGTCCAGCATCAGAAACAGCTTCGTTAATTGTTGTGCACAATCTAGCACAAAATTGAGCGTACATCGAAGACCAATGGGGTTCATCAGTAGCTTTAGAAAAAGTCAACTCTAAGGTGTTTTTCAAAGTTTTTGCGTCTTCTTCATCAACCGATTTGTTGGCAATTGCAATTAAATCATCGGTTATGATCTGGAAGTTTTCTAATGTTAACTTGTTCAATAAGGATTTAACTTGAATTTTGCTTTCTTCTTCTGGAGAAAGTGCAACCGTTCTTCTAGAACGTGGAACCCATACATTCTTCTTTTCCTTTGGCACCACAGGTTTGACTTCTGTTTCAGTTTTAACTTCTGTTGCCTTTGCATCGTTTTGAACCTGGCTATTTTGCTCTTGAATAATTTTTAGATTACTTTGATTGGTATCGTTGAAGTTATTAGCTCCTTGATTTAACTCCATAGGTGGTTTGGTATTGTTGAATGATTGATCAAAGCCTTGATTTGTATTTTGGTTGAAACCTTGGTTCATATTCATGTTGGAATAACTAGGTCTTTTGCTATTGTTTCTTCTTTTAGAGTTTACTCTTGAAGACTTTTGATTTTGTTTGGGCATATCAAAATTGACCTTTAAACTATTACTTCTTTGATTGAATTGGCCAGTTCCAAAGTTATTAAAAGAAACTTTTCTACTTGCAAAAGAACGGTTATTTCCATAATTATTTCCACCACCACCACCACCACCGTGATGAAAAGTTCTAGAGTTAGATCTAACATTTACATCAATTTTGCTGAAATATTTTTCTTTAAGGTCAGGCTCAACATATAGTTTCAATAAAGGCTTGAACTGATAAAGAAATCCAGGATCATAAACCTTTTTGCCGTTTTTTGATAATCCAGATTTTGGTGGATTAATACCAGGAGGATAATTAAATTCAAAAGGGTTTTCAATTGTAATTGAAGTTTTAATTTGATCAAATAGATTTGATAATGAAAAATCAGTGGAGACAGCTTGAACTTCAGGTTTTGAGGGCAAACCGAAGTTTGGAGGTCTAGAAGCATTTTGTCTTTTTTGAATTATAATCTCTTGATGTTCAGGTGGTTTTTGAACCTCGGGATTTTTAACATCAAAACTGATGTTAGTCTCATTATTATTCGTTTGAGGAGCATATTGCTCAGTTGGTTTAGAAACATCCTGTTGAGTAGATTTGAAATTTCTTTCAGATTCGTTGACAGCGTTAGTTGGTTGATCAACCGCATCTTGTTTGAGCTGAGGTACTATAGATTCAGCTACAGGTTTTTTAGCTTCAGCATCTCTGGAATCAGGTAATTTAGTTTCTGGTTTGAAAATGGTTGAATTTTGAGTTGTGGTGTCAGTTTTTTTCATTTCTGGCTTAACAGGTAATTTAACTTCTAGTTTGAGTTTTGTTTTGATTTCAGGTTTGATTTCAGGTTTAACTGAGGGTTTAACTGAGGGTTTAATTTCTAGTTCAGTAGGTGGTTTGACCTCAGTTTTGACTTGGAAATTAATATCTGGTTTAGCTTCAAATTTGACTTCTGATTTAATTTCTAATTTAGCAATAGGTTTAACTTCAGGATCAATCTCTGGCTTAGGGGTGAGTTTGATTTCTAATTTAGCTTCAGGTTTGACTTCAGTTTTGACTTCGAGTTCAGTTTCTGGTTTAGCTTCAGGTTTTATTTCGGGTTTTATTTCTGATTTGACTTCAAGTTTAACTCCAGGTTTAATTTCAGATTTAATTTCAGGTTTGATTTCAGGTTTGATTTCAGGTTTGATTTCAGGTTTGATTTCAGGTTTGATTTCTGGCTTAGCTTTTGGTTTAACTTCTGGTTTAACCTCTGAATCAGCAATATATTTAGTTACTGGTTCGATCTTTTGTCGAGAAATAGGTGTAACCTCAGGTGTAACCTCAGGTGTAACCTCAGGTGTAACCTCAGGTGTAACTTTAGGTTTAGCAATAGGTTTAGCTGGAAATTTAACATCTTTCTTAATTTCTGGTATAATTTCTGACTTAACCTCTGGCTTAACTTGTGATTTAACTTGTGATTTAACCTCTGGTTTAACTTGTAGTTTAATCTCTTTGTCCAACGGTTTAATCTCGGCTTTAAAGTTTGAATCCACTTTTTGTTTAATAGGGTCGGTTTGGATTATTTCGTGTTTGATTTCGGCCAAAGTTACAGATTTTTTGATATCTAAAGTACTTTGAGAATTAGATTCAAAGTCAAATACTTGTTTTAATTCAGATTCAACTTTAATTTCTGAATTAAATTGAAAATCCAGTTGAGATTGATCATTAACGATTTTTTGGGAGACTTTAGATTCTTTAGATTCTTTTGCGATTTCCTTTGCGATTTCTTTGATTTGTTCATTGACGGATAAGCTTTGAACAATATTTTGAGAAGTTAACTTTTCGGATTGATCTTTATCTAGTTGGATTGAATTAGGCTTTTTTGATTCAAACTTTTCAACTAGTGATTTAACTTTTTGAGTAGGCTGTGGTTGAATTTTATCAGGTAAAGGAGAGTTGGAAGTGGAATTGGAATTGAAAGCAGGAGTGGGAGTTATTTGATCTCTATGGGATCTTTTTTGAACTTCTTTTTTGAATTTTTCTTTGATTGATTCTGAATTTAGATTTTGAGTTGAAGTTGAGGATGGAGCTGGGGTTGAAGATGAAATAGAAGTTGTAGGAAGGTTCGGACTCTTTGAAGATGTAGAAGTTTTCAGGATGATTGTAGTGGATAGATTTGGAGAAGTTGAAGTCTCGCGAGCCTTTGATTTTTGTAGTTCAGCGGCTTTTGCTCTTTCGATAATTTGTTGTTTGAACAACAGAACAACGTCATCGTTTTTTTTGATGGTAGTGTTGGAGGTAGGAGGGAGAGTTTGTTGGATTTGAATTGGATCAGGATTGGATTGATTAATTGAGATTGATTTCTTCAAGGGAGATTTTTGGATGGGTTTCGTTGAGTTGGGGTTAGCAGAAATGGACAAGTTTTTATTTGAGATGATGGGGGAGCTGTTGCAAGAGTTATTTTGAGAGGAAGGATTTGAGGAGGAGTTTTTATATTTGAGGTTTTTTAGAGAGACTGGAGTACCATCAGGAGTTCTGATGATGATCTTTTGAGGTTTAGGAGATGTAAAAGGAATATTAGTATTCTTTGGGTAGTTGTTGTTGTTTTTGTTTTTGTTGTTGTCGTTGTTGTTGTTGTTGTTGTTGTTATTGTTGTTATTGTTGTTGTAGGTTATGTTATTTTGGTTGTTATTCAAGTTATTTATGCTGTTCAAGTTGTTGAAGTTGTTTGGATTGTTATTTATATTATTTACGTTGTTATTTTGGTTGTAACTATTGTAGTGATTGTTATAGTTGTTGTTGTAATTGTTGTAGTTTTTTGGAATGTTTGGGATATTGGGAAGAGTAGGGTTAAGATTAGGATTGATTTGATTTATATTCTGGTTATTGTTGGGAATAGCATTGTAGTTTTTGTTGTTATTATTGCTGTTTCTTTTATTGTAGTGTTTGTTCTTGTGAGTAAAATGGGGCTGCTGATGTTGAGGATGGGGAGGCAGTAAGGGTAGAGCCGAGGCTGGAATTGGGCTATTGGAATTGTTATTGTTATTAGGATTGTTATTGTTATTATTATTGCTATTGTTGTTGCTATTGTTGTTGTTATTTGTGTTATTGGTTAGATTGGGATTGAAGACAGTAGGGGAGTATTGTAGAGGATAAAAAGAGGAATTTGGATAGACTCCATAGACCGAAGGATAGCCATGAGGAACCTGGTTGATGCCAGGATAGGGAATAGGGTTAGGATTGTAGTTATTGTGGTTGTTGTTATGGTTGTTATGGCTGTTATGATTGAAGCGTCTATTGTTTTGTTGGTTGAGGTTGTTCATGTTGAAATTAGGATTATTCATTATTTGGGCAGTGGAGGAAGCAGCAAAAGGATGGGCTATATTATAATGACAGGAATATGTATGCTATAAGCAGTGTTTATAACGACGATGACGATGGCAACGACGTTGAAGCTTGCGATGTGTAGGAAAAGCAGACACAAGTGAAAACCTTCGTTGTGAAAGACCTGAGGAGGTTGCAAATTAGCTGAAACAAGCTGGGTTTGATCCAGGATAGAGTTGATGTGTGGTGGGAATTGTGGAGGACCTCTTTCTGTTCCAATTCTCTTGCAAAGGGCGAAACAAGCAGGAGAAGACTCTTCTGGTGTCTTCGGAGTCTGGTGATGGGCTTTAGCAGCAGAAGAAGCAGCAGAAGAAGCAGAAGAAGAAGAAGAAGCAGAAGAACAAAGCGATCAGGCGCCGTTTCTTCACCGCGACGGGCTCGCCTGCCACACATTCGTTTTTTCGGGGGTGCATCTGCTGTACTCTACATCACGTGTAAAAAAAGTCGAGATAACGCCCATTTATGAAAACTTGCGCATGTAAAAAAGGGGCCGCGGCCAACGTGGCGATGCTGAAATGTTTCTGAGGCAGAGGCTTTTAAAGCCAAATAATTGGAAAGCAAAGGCGTTTATTCGCTCAGGGCTGTTGGAGCTTGTTGAGGCTGTCCATCAAAAACTGCACTGTGCTAGAAGAACTGCTACTGCCAAAGCCCATGCCGTAGCTGTTCAGTGTGGGATTTCCACTCTGTGTGCCAGCGGTGGATGCACTGGAATTGGCGCTTCCATTGCCATTGCCATTGTTGTTGTTGTTGTTGTTTGCATTCTGGCTCTGGAGCATCGAGATCATCGTTTGCAAGGTGTTGGGGTCGAGGTTTTGGAGACTCAAAACATTTTGGGCACTCATTCCAGACAACGGAATATTGTGGTTGGAACTGCTACCAACACTGGCATTACTGGAATTGTTATTCATATTCATGCCCATATTAGACATCCCATTTCCACCAGCATTGCCATACCGATTGTTATTCATAAAATTATTTCGCCCATTATTATTCATATTGTTATTGTTATTATTATTATTATTGTTCATGCCCATATTCATGTTCATGTTGTTCATATTCATACTGTTCATATTACTCATATTCATATTACTCATATTACTCATATTACTCATATTACTCATATTACTCATATTACTCATATTGTTCATATTCATATTCACATTGTTCATGTTCATATTGTTCCGATTATTATTTCCATTGTGCTTATTCCTGAAATGATTATTGTTTATATTCATTCCCATATTCATTCCCATATTCATATTCATATTCGCCATTCCATTGTTCATATGGTTCATATTATTTCGGTTTCGGTTTCTTCGGTTGTTATTCATCCCCATGTTCATGTTCATATTATTCCCCATCGGACTCATATTCATATTCCCCATCTGATTACCACCACTATACAGTGGCATGTTCATGCCACTTCCTCGGCCTCCCCCACTTAACGATCGCTTCATATTTGTCATTAACTGAACTGCTACATTTAACTGAACTGCTAAATACTCATCAAACCTAATTCCTCCCTCTGGCGTTTTTTCAAATACCTGCACATCAATATTACTATCCCTGTGCACTGTAACAACTCCATGAACTCCCCCATACGCTGCCTCATTGATCAAAGATTTTAAATCAGCCTGTGGGATAATATCTGTAGCCCATGTTGAAAGATTTGCAGCTTTTATTTGGTTTCGTAATTGTCCCACAAATTTCCTATCTGCTGCTTTTTTCACAAATATAAGACATTCCGGTGGCTCTGTCTTTGGAAAATTATTATGCATTCCATCAGTTAATTTAGATTTCTTTAATATTCCATTATTCATATTATTTCCTCGTTTGTTTCCAAAATCATTATCTCTTTGACGTTTATTTCCCCCTCGAAAATTATCATTCATATTATTGTTGTTGTTGTTATTGTTATTATTACCATTATTATTCCGAGAATAATGATTATTATTATAATCGTTACTAGTATTTAGATTATTATTCACATTACTTCCAAGCATATTCTTCCCTATTTGCCCACTAGTCTTCATCGGATTCATATTCATTCCCATCCCCATCGGGTTCATATTCATCCCCATATTCATGTTCATGTTCATATTCATGTTATTATTGGCACTATTCATATTCATCGAATTCATACTATTCATCAAGTTTCCCCCAACGCTAGTATTCTCATTGCCATTACAATTGCTGTTATTATTAATATTACTGGCACTATTACTAACATTGTTATTATTAATGATATTACTGCTACTACCACCAACACCAACAGCACTAATACTAGTGTTTCCTCCACTACTAGTGGTCTTTTGAGGCTTGGAGATTTCAAGATGCATAACTTTCCCACGCAATGGAACATTGCTCTCACCTTCAATCGCTGCTGAACATTGATCAATTGTTCGAAATTGGCAAAATCCAAATCCTTCTTTAATACTGATTTGAATAACATCCCCATACTGATTGAAAATTCTCCACATGTTTTGTTTCGTAATGGAATTTGCTGGCAAATTTCCAATAAACAATCTAGATCCATATGGAAACTGCTCCCAGTTCCCTGATGTTAAATATTGCGCTTCATTATGAACAAATTTAGAATAATCTTCAATTTCTGAAGACGTCATTGGTGAATCAATATCTGGTCTTCTGCATTTAAGGTTTTTAAGTTTCAAGTTTTGATATTCTGCATTTCCTTTTGGTTGAGTTGGAGTCAATTTGAATTCACCATAAGATGCGTTATTATTGTTGTTATTATTGGTAATATCAGTTTTCAAATAGTTGGCAATTATAACTTCTTTTTCGTTTTCAGGCAAAGACATGAAAGCCGGATCATTTAAAAATGGCATGTTTAACATTTTTTTAGCTAAAGATATATCAGGAGTTAAAGGAGAGGATGGTATCTTTTTATTTTTGAAATTCGGTTTATTTGAAGGCTTGTTTGGAATTGAGGGCAAAGAACTGACTTTTTTATCCTTTTTAAAGTTATTTTGATTATTATTGTTGTTATTATTATTATCATTAATATTAATATTATTATTATTGTTGTTGTTATTATTATTATTATTATTATTATTATTATTATTATTATTAT
>JAKTTS010000125.1:0-32789 GCA_030560485.1 Ascoidea tarda (nom. inval.) | reverse complement strand
ATCAAAAAAAAATTAGTTCTTTTCTCATTGTTTGTTTCCATATTTTTGGCCAAAATAAGAAGTGGATTTAGTATAAATCTTGTTAATTTTTTCAGTTACAAGTTTTTAACAAAATGAATTTTCATGAAAAAAAAATTTGTGAATCTTATAATTTATGTGCCACTTAGCATTATTATACTATCAGACTCTGTTTTGTTTTGCTTAAATAATTAACTTTTAAAATCACAAATTAAAATGATAGAATGGTCTTTGTTAAGGCCATTACAACAAATGTAATTTTTAATTTGATGAAAAAAATATGGGTTATTATGACTATGATGACGCAAAAAATTAAATAAATTTTAGCCACGTCATATTAATAAAGCCAATTTTAAAAAAGCGATAATTGCGATTTATCCCGAAATAGTATTATGGGTGCAAAACTGAGGTGCGGAAAAAAAATAATAATGCCTTGTCATTAAACAACTCGAAATTTTCGATCTTTTTTGTTGTTTTCATCATGGTCTAAAAATAAACAAGCAACACAAAGCACAGCAGCTATAAATGATTTTAACAATTATAAAAATGCTGACTGTGTTTCTTAGAGTAAAACCAATAGGGCAAAACTTAGTAATAGGTCATCAACCATCTCTGACAAAAAAATTTACCATCTAACCAACGACAATATTTAAGATAGTTGTGTTTAATCGGGAGATAATTGAGAAATATATTACTTGACCATGTTAAATGATATTTTTTGATTTATGCTGGCCACATAAATAGCACATCGATTATTGACAGTAAGAAAACTGAACGCTAAACCGAAAAACATTGTTAATGAAGTGGGCCCAAATATGATTACCGTTTGTTTCGGAAAAAAAAAAAATTCAAAATTGGGTTTTTATCATTTATTTGATAATCCATAAAAACATATAATGTCTGTTGTAGACATCTCTCGCCCAAATAATGTTTGAAATTAAGTCTCAATAACACCATTATTTGAAAATATAATTAATTGGCTTTGAAACCCAATGGTTCTGGAAATTTATAGAATCAAAATTTTTAAATGTTTGGCTAGACACTGCATCTAATTCCACAGTTAAATTATTTAGTGGCCTATTGAATTTTTAATATGCTTGTGAATAATAGTTTCTCGGTCAAACAAATGAGATGTTTCTGATTTGATTCCTATGAAATTGATCTGATGGCGTTTTGCTTAGAATTATTGACCAGGTTTTTAGTGGTTAAAGTTTTGGCATAAAATAAAAATAAGTTGAAAAAGGTTTTTTAAGAAAGAATTTCTTGCATTATTTTGATGCTTATCTCTACGGATTGTTCATTTAGTAAATGATGGATTTTTCAAAGAACCTCCTTTATGGTATCACTCTGATATATTCGTTGTGCCGTTGTTGCTGTTTTAGACACGACCATTAATTTTGTGCTTTCATCTAATTAAACACTAAACGGTGCCTTGTAATAATAAGATCAGTTGGGCCAAACACATTATTATGTTTCATCAGAAAATTTTGTTTAACAGTGCAACGAAACTAACCAGATTTATATGGAAACTGTATGTACTTTGTGATGATGAACTTCCATACTAACTATTCAGCGGAGTATTTTTCAATTGTAATTCATACGATTTACATGCCTCTAAAAGTGAAATGGGACTCTGAAAACCTTATTGATGAATTTGTATCATCTAAAGTATATCGCGGTTTATCACCAAAATCTTTTAGTGACAAAAATGAATTCGTAGGTTAATATGTTTTGAATTTTTTATAATTTAAAAACCAAATAATTTCTTAATGTTATTGTTGCTGCCGGACCAGAAAAATTTATTTTTTGTAGAATGAAAAGACATTGCCATTTTTGGACTAAGCAATGCAATAAATAAAAATAAATCAATCATTTTAGGAGGTTTTCACAATAATATATAAATGTTGATAATAAAGGAAATTGAGAGAACCACTTAAAGTATTGCTGAAAAATAAATGCTAGGGTTTTTTGGAAAATAGGCGATCCTAATTTTTTCTTCTATGAAAGAGATGTTAGTCATATTTTTAAACTTGACCACAACATTTGAACATTTTTAAGATATTAATCAATCATAGTTAAAAAATTGGTATATCTGACAAAACCCAAAATAAAATAAATTGTTCTAATAAATCAAACAATTAATTAATAAAGACATCGTTCAGTATCGAGCAAAATAAAAGACATGACGAAAACGGCTTTAGATACTGCGGTGCCTTTTAAAATCAATTTGTTGCGAAACAAACCCCCCTGAATGATCAGAGGGTCTACTGGCTTGTCAAAAAATGATTGAATTAAACCGGCAGCATAATGTATTTGAACAATCTTTGGGCCATCTATTTTCAAAAAGGGTGGTTGATTGCTAAAGATAATTTGCTAGTTGAAATTATTTATTATTATAAAAGAGCAATAATCTTGCTCCACAATTTGTCGCAACTGCCAATTTAAACGAAGCTGTGATTTTCCAAATCAATGACGGCAGGATCATTAATGGTGATGATAATGGCAAAAATCAATAGAAAATCCAACATTATATTTTTTCGATTATTCGGAGGAATATAATATTTAAATTTTTTTTTTTTTATTATATTGGTTCTGATTGTCTACTTCATGATACTGAAAAGCCTCTGTTGATTTTCTATTGATTAGTAAATAGAATCGGGAGATTCCACCCCAATGAAAATGTTTTATAACCATTAGAATCACAGATAATCCTTCCCAACATTTTGTCAACCATAGTATTTTTTTTGAACTCTCAGTGAAATATTGTCGTAATAGCAAAGAATTTTGGACAAGCGTATTAAAATAAATAACACTAAAATCATTGCAGTACTGCTTATTGATATTGATTGTGAGTTGACAAGATACGGAAATAAAGCACAAGAAATGTCAATTAGTCTTGCAGTACTTATCACTACACCCAAAATTTGCTATTAACATTTGTCTTATTTATGTAGAGCCTAGTAACATTTTTGCTTTGCGGTTAAAATTATATAAACATCTCATTTTTTGATCAGAATTTTTTTATTGTTTTTTTTATTTGTAACATATCGCTGCAACAAATTTTTCAGTTTGTTTTATCAAGTCAATACATATATATTTATTGTGATAAATTTGAGTTTAGTGATAAAAATTTTTAGGACTGCGGCTACCATGAGTAAAAGACATTTTCCGATGTTCTCAACGTTTAATTTTAGTTGGTGTTATGATTTTCAAAAGTTTATTAACCAATGTGTTATAATAAACTAACATTAAATTTTGTTTTTCTCTCAGTGCAGATTCAAAACCAGAAAATATTGTTTCCTCCTTTTATTAAATCTAGTGTAAGATGGACATTAGAGAGCCGGCTCCTGGCACATTTGGAAGAATCTAGTGAAAATCAGCTATAGTAATTAACTAATCGCGCCATTTATGATTAGCAATAAAGCTGATGCAACTATTTAATTGAATAAAACGTCAAATGGTGAAAATTAAAAATTCTACTTATGTCAGATATGTAATAGAGCGGCGCCATAAATTATTCATTCATATAATTTTTAGCAAATCAAATATAGGACACCAAGCTGCCTGCACTGTGAGTAGCTCTACTGTTCATCTTATCATTAGAGCAATAAACAAATACATGTTTTTGATGATTTTGAACAAATTACTCTATCTGATTTAAAACCATCGTCAAATCATTTTGCTGTTATATTTGCAGGTCCAAAACCAGTCACCGCGCTTCCCGCGTGGTTCGGCTTTTTCTTTTTAAAATAAATTTTTAAAAATCACAGCAAATCAAAAAATGGCATGACTCAAATCGTTTTCAGTTCAAGTTAAAATCTTATGTTGTCCTTCATTGACTGCCTCTCTACAAATCTAATGCAATGAAATTGTTCAATTTCTTGTAAGTGCCTTCTATAAAAATTTTTCATAAACAGTAAGAGTAACTGAAATTATCTCAATCATCGTTTGACTAAAAACAATAAAATCTATTAAAAAATAAAATCAGGATTAAAAATATAAACAGAAAACTTTGTGAATAAATCAGTGTAAAAATACATGATGAAATAAATTTTGTCACTGTCTCGCATCACATAAAATGTTTTGGCCGAAATATTTGTTGGTAATTTGCATCTAAACTTTTTTCATAATGCATGATTTGCGATATTTCATTGCATCAAGTTCTCATATTTAGGTTTATTCTAATTTTTTGTTGTTAAACTAAACGCTTCATTCTAATATATAAAATATCATTGAATTAATCTAAATAAAAATAGTATCAAAATCAACGAGACAACTACCGAAACCCTTAGACGTGAAAATAATTATATATATTTTTGGGCTCAAGGTGATTTATTACAAAATAATTTTTGACCAAATTTTGAAGACATGTCATCTACCTCAAAATTATTCCAAAAAAAAAGCTCCGATATTCAGTTCAAAAAAATTAATAGCAGCATCAACATGAAAAAATAAAAATATCCTCGTTTATATACTTTGGCCAAAAGACAAATACATAACGGCTTTATTGTAATTCTATAATAAATGACGTACCTAATGAGATGAATCATTTTAGAATTATTTAGAATTTCATTTTTTTTTGTCATCATTTATTGATATCAATATCTGCCTTTGTAATAAATATAATCTTCATAAAAATTTCAGCCAAAAATAATTGTTCTTCTATGAACGCCATTCAAGATTTTGGTTTTTTGGCTTTAGAGTTTTTTGTGAATAGGAATCAAAAAAATGAAAAAAACCAAATACCAATTAATTTTTAATATAATCTTTTAGCAGGCCATTGGACGTGGGCAGAAGAAAGCCCCGCCAATAAGTTGAGCTTATTTGTAATGTGTAGTTATAATATTTGGCCTTAAAAAAATGACAATTCTATTTGCCAAAAAAAGCCGGAACTCTTTGTGAATCGTTGATGATCGTGAAGGACTGAGATAATCAAGCCATGTGACAAACGTCAAGCAAAATGAAGCATATACTGCTTTGCAATTGTTGAATGATAATAATTTTTTATTCTTGTATCAAAAAATTTCACTGGCGCTATATCAAAACTTAGAAATGATTTGAAATATAGTTGAAAACGACGTGGATAATCCATTAATTGATAAAATCATATTCTTGTTTTGTCGGACATTTGATCGGCAAAAACATTGAAAAAAATTATCACCTCGTCCTTTATTTCAGTCTCAGATTTGATAACCATAGCGGCAAAAAAAGATTTTTGGCAAAAACACCAATGATAAAATAATTACCTTATTGATATAATCGAAAACGAGAGTTGTGATTACATTTAAAAGTCATATTTCGTTTAATATCAATTTTTTTATTGTTGACATTACAAAACTCATCGGTCACATTTTTGACGATCAAAAACCCCATATTAGCAACTACATATAAAATCATGCGATTTCTAAAGTTATATCAACTAATAAATAAAATTCTAGTTTCATTTCATTTTTGTGTGGCCCACATATTCATGCACAAGAAATTGATCCTAATTTTAAATACTATTTTTGGGGTTCAAAAGACCAACTGCAAACCTCATCAACATGATTTGATACCAAATTATAAAAATTTTAATGATTCTATAATTAATGATTTGTATTTATTAGTGGGGGGGGGGGGGGTTTTAATATTTATTTTATCTGAAAAGTCGGTTTTAGCCCAGGTTTTATGAAGTGTACCATACGTACTATTGCAATTCGATTTTTAAAAACCCTTCAAAGATTAAATAATTTTTGAATTATTTAATGACAGAGTGTAAGTTTTGTATAAACAGCATTCCCAGCAGTCATTTTATATTGGAATTATTACTCATTAGTACCACAGATGCCGAACAAATTAAAAGAAAATTAAATTAAATTTAGCTTTGTTTTCAACCGTTGTTGGTTTATTCTTTGAAAAAATTTTCCATTTTATCGGTTTGCTAAGTTTTGGTATGTATATTTTTTTCAATTTTTTTATTATCCATTGAAAACAAATTATTTTTGTATCAGATAATTTTTTTTTACATTAAGGAATATGAATTCATTTTTGAAATCATTTTTTTGATTTTTTTAACAAAAGCCCCTTTCATAAAAATAACTTTATAAACGCATATAAATCAGTGTGGCGATATCTTTAAAAACCGTTTCTATTTAATCAAAAACTCAAATTTAACTCGGAATGATAATGTTTTGATTTATTTTCCACAAATATAATCTAAAAAAATTAGTGGCAAAATAAATGAGGATCGTAAAAAAAAATATTTACTGTTCAGTTAAAAATGATAATATTGAATGAGAACAAAAATAACTTGAAACAAAAAGTGGTTGTCAGTTTAAATTTTTAAATTTGGTAGGAATATTGTGGTTTATTGTCATGACTTAAGTCACGATCACCATATATATCGGCCTATTTATATCTGCAAAAAGTCGTTGAAACAAATCGAAAAATGGGAAGCAGCACCATTTTAAATGATTCACACTTCCATCATCATCAAATTCATCAAATTATGACCTACAATGTTAGATCCAATAGAAATGTGTAATTAAATCTTTAAGATGGAGCTATATCAAGAATTTTTGTATCATCATATATCACACGCATAAGCATGACCAAAAACACCGTAACATTTGATGCAGTAAGTTTTTTGCAGAAAATGATCCACCTCATTTAGTTGCAGCTTCAATTCATCAATATTGAATATTTAAAGGCATCATCGATCCAAAAATAGATGTTCCGTGTTGCGGCATCTTCATAAGCAGACATATCAATTTATAATAGTTTTAGCCAAAAAATCAATGGGTGACTTCATTCGACCGGATAGAACTTACTCAAACAGAGATTAATTCTATGATAAAAATACGAAGCCGCATTTGACATATTTCTTTATTACTGGCAGGTAACATCATCTTTTATAATTAGCAGTTGTTGATTTTAAACAATAACATTTTTGACTTATTATCTACTATATGTCATCGTGAAACCATTTAGAAATTTCATTGATTATATTCGTGGTTTTTTCTATTCATCAAACATCGCATTTGCCAATAGTAATAATCAGTGTTTCATTCAGATTGAAAATGCTAGAATTCCTTTCATCAATCAAATGAGAAATAATATTATCAAAAACCGAATAAACAATGAAACTATTCCATTCGCAAATTTTTTTTTTGAAAAAGAAGTACAAATCATTAGCTTGACCAAAATAGTTTTGCAATATTGATTAGCATTCACAAAATAAAATTCACCATTAATTTTTGTGGCCGCCAAAATTGAAAATAAATAAACTCTTTTTGCACCAATAATTGGCTACAATGTATCTCATACGTTTAAATGAAAGCACTTTTAATCAAAAAATTAGTCATCTGGTTGTTTTGTTGCTCTGTTAATTTTTGATGAAAGTCGGATTGGGAGGATCAAGAAGTTTTGTATCATGATTAGTTGCTGGAACCATTTTAATTCGCAGGAAACTTTGTAGAGTTGCAAACAATTTCCAGGTTGAGCTAAACTACCAAATCAGTCTAACACTGATTTTTAATCTTCTATTCTGTCCTTCAACAACTGTTCATATTTTACGATTGTTTAAATTCAGTTGTTTTTTTTACGGTTGAGTTTTAGTTATTACATTGGCATTCCAAACAGAAAAACTAAAATTTAGCAACGTTGTACATCTAATGATTTCACTAATAACATCATCCCAAAAATTATTTGTTTATATTTTCCAACGAAAAAATATAATTGATCAAGTTTTATTATAAACCATAAAAAATTTCATTTCTCATTTTTTCTTAAACTTGAAAGGGCACTACAAATTGTAGTTCTTTCATTATCTGTCAGGGCGGTTTTCTGGTCTTCCAATATATTTGAAAATTTTATTGTCATAGATTTATACAATAAAAGTTTTTTTCTGGTTCTCAACTGTACGGGATAGCGTCCATTTAAAACTCATTTTTATTACAATTTTTTTTATCCAATTTTTTGAGTTGCACTAGGACGTCGAAAAAATTTCGGCCAATCTATAATGCTTCTGATTATTCTTATAAAAAAATTTTTTCCCTGATTACCGATTGGACGTGGAATAATTCATTCGGTGATTTTCATCATTATATTTTTATAAAATGAAATGTTTTGAGATTTCATACCGTATGGATATAAACTAACAGTGTAAACGTATTTTATTTTCAAAATTGGTGCCTGGATAGCACACAATCCGGCATTGAAAAACTTTAATAATTCAATAAACGTAATCGTCCACACTTTGTAATTTTATTTAAAGATGCTACTTCTCTTTAAAAAAAAAAAAAAATTTGATAGAAATGTAAGCTGTTGAGGAGCTCCATTGAAATATTTAGCCTTAAATGAATTTTAATTGCGAATAAATAAATTACAAATGAAAACAAATAAAGTTGGCGTATTGCGTGCAATGTAATCCCCCATTTCTATTTAAGTGAACATATAATCGCCTATTTCTATTCAAGTGTAGTGGTTCAGAGAGTTGATAATATTCTTTGATCTGATGAATCCTAACTTTTTTTAAGAAATTATTCTGGTCAAAGAATTTTGCTAAATGAATAAGGTGCTCGTTGGAAATAATGACGGTATGATCTTATCACTATAGTTAAAATACAAATTAGGTTAAGATCACATGAACGTTGATGTTTGCCAATAAATTTATCGTAGTGATAAGTCATAATTATTCACTGGAACCCGATTTATTATCCCCTGCAATCATATTGATAATTGACAACAGTTTGAATTTTTTAACGATAATATTTTACTGAATAAACTTTTAAAATTTTTCATATAATCCAATATATTAAATTACCGGTGATTTGTTGCTCAAATCGGAATATATATTATCGTAGGTTTTCAGGTTTATGCTGTTTATCAAAAAAATTATAGGACCAAACCCAGCATTATCTTTTGAAGTGGGCGGCAATGACGAAAATAAAATATGCCATTTTTACTCACAACTTGAGCATCACACTTGTTATTTTAATTTTCATTCAATCATAGACTTTTATCGAATCATGCATGTTAAGTCAGTTGACTTTGTATCTACAACACCAACAGATTTCCGCTAAATTATTGGCCAATAATGATTAAATACTGCGGTTTTAGCACGTTGGTTTAAAATCAATTTGATTTTCGGGCCAGATGAAAAATTAAGTAAAAGAAAAATATTGCAAATTTTTTTAGAGAGAGAATAATTTCACCTAAATGAGGCAATGGTGAACCATCAAACCGCTTTTGAAAATGTAGATGGATAATTCTAACAATTAAAAATTGTTGATCTATGAGAAATTTCGCTTAATAAATCCATTAAACGTGTTGAAAACCCAAGTACATCAAATCCAATTTTTTGGAATTTAGAGCAAAATTTTCGAATTAAATACAAATTCAATCCGCTAAATGTAGTGCCGATAATAATATAATAATTCCATTTTTTTTTGAATGGACAGATGTACTTGGAGTTGGAAGCACTTACAACATGAATTTTTTGTAACAATTAAAATGTTAGTCTTTAAGCTTGTTTGCAGTTTTGTTTTCGGTTTGGGTTTTCCGACCTTAATTTTTGGTAGATATGATGATCTATTTGCCGTTTGTTTTTGAAATGATTCAGTAAATAATTGTTTACTGTACAAAATTAATGATCCATGTAGTAAAAATATAGATATTAAATGTGAATGCAGCTAATACGTGTGGCAATATTTACTTTATAATTGCTTGTTTAATGATGCTTTTATTGTCAATGCAATATCTGCTGGTGTAACAGAAACATATGTCGTAATAAAAAAATACTCTATATCTTTGTAGATCAAATGGCTGTTGATCGATCAGTAAAAAATGCCTCAATTATGCGAAAAGCATTATTCCTTAGTGTAACTCGCGGCGGTGATAATGAAAATGGTGTTTTCATGAAAACAATAAAAAAAGGCCGTTTTTGAGAATGATTTTGAAAATCCACGGTACTAGAGAAGCTAAAAATTTAAAATTAATTTACTTGCATATCAATTAAAATCTATTGATAATTATTTTGACGAAGCTAGAAGCCACGGGAAAATCAATTATGATGGAGGCCATGTTATTAATATTGGCAAATACTTTACTTTTGAAATCATAAAACCAATCAAATTGCAGTCAGATTTGATTTTTCAGTTGTTATGAAATGATTCAGCTAGAGCCGAAAAGCGTGAGATACATAATTTTTTCACGAATTTCGCTTGCTTTAAATATTAGAGTACAATCTGATTGTACAATATTTTTTTGTTTGTAGCCTTTTTTTTAATTCAGCAAGCTACAGAATGCAACAAAGAGATCTAGTGGCCAAATTGTTTAGTCTGTATAGTTGACAATCAGGTCTGGTTGAGCAGAGCTGTAGCACCATTAAACCTATTTAATAAAGTATACTGTCGGTCCTTTAACATTTTTAGAAACGCTAAAACCATTTTCTTAGTTTCGGGTTTTAAATCAGACGTTGAACAATAGATCAAAGTTGAACCATTTTATAATCATGTGAATTTGTTTTTTATCAACTTTTCAAACAGGGGAGACATTCTGCTGATACTAGTAATCCATTTGACATTTTCTTATTTTATCTATTTTTATTTTGAAGAAGATCCTGGTTTTTTTTTTGGTAAGAAAAAATTAATTAGTTGGCTATCAAATTTTATCCATAAAAAAAAATGAAAATGCAATTAATATATTTTGAATATTAAACCAGCCCTAGGACTCACCCATCTGATTTCATTTCAATAATTATATTATTTGTTTCAAATGAGGCCGGATTATATTAAAGTTTGGTTAGATTCACATTTGTGTTTCGAACAAACATTGATGTCTTTAAAGTTAAATTGAATCAATTTTCTCGTCATTGCGGGAAATAAAAAAAGTAGCAAAATTTCACTGGCGAAGTGAATCATATTATAGGTGATTATTTCGAATTATTCAAATTAAAATTAAATGCCACAATTTGAGAACTAAGGTTCTTAACAGGTTTAATGCTTCAAGAACATAAAATTAGTACTAATGAAAATGAATCGGTTTATACATTCATTGTTAAAAATGTATCATTTATGATAATTGTTTATTTTTTATCATAGAATTTTTGGATTGATATTTTGGAAGCCAATAACGGAAATATGAAAAATGCAAACAAATGCCTGTTTAAAAATTTTTGCGATAATTTATAATAAATTAAATATAAATGTAGTGTAAGATAAAGGTGAACTCGTTTAATTGAATTGTTTGTGGCGAATCTGATTAACAATTGATGTGTGTTGCTATAATTCATTTTTGAAAGTTGGCTGTTTTAATGAGTTTTGAAAAAGTTATATTAAGCGGCAATAATTTAATATCGTTTTTATCATATTACGTCAAAACAATATACATTGCATTTATAAAAGCAACAATTTTGTTCAGTTCATCTCTGTAATGTTTATCGATATTGATATTAATGAGGTGGGGCAGTGGTAAACAGTTCTTATCATTACAAGAGGTAAATTTTGATGATACGAAAATAGTCAAAAAAAAAATGAAAGAATATTAGACTTGAAATAGTCTATATCTTAACTCTATAAAAATTTTTTTCAATTAACTAAATTGACATTTTATTTTTCATTCAATCATGATCGTCCTGCTTATTGGTTGGGGCTTTTTTCATCAACGTTGAAATAAAGCCTAAGCGATATTCCCTTCTCTTTTTCATTGATTATGTTTTAATTAATCGGAATGTTTTTCATGATAATTTATTTTAGACATGTAATAAAATTTTTATTTTAGTTCTGTATTTTTTTTGTAGTTGGTTTTAACTATGATGAAATTGTGATTTTTTGGCAAAAATGAAAAGCTTCTATATTTGATTTCAATTCAAAAGTCAATAACGTTGATATGGTGTGATGATGCAGTCATACCCATGAAATCAGGCATCATTAAATAGTTGAAACTTAGCATATTGTTTTATATTTTAGAAGCATATTCTCCTCAATATTGATTAAGATGTTAAAACTACTTATTATTGTATTCATGGTCATCAGTATTATTTTTGTTGGTTTTTATTTTTTTTTATATATTATCGCATTTAATAAGAATATTAATTTGAAATTTAATTATAAAGTTTTTGGTATACTCTCAGGTTATTTGGTCTAATCCCTTTTATTTTAATTTGTCTTTGCTCAAACAAATCTATCATTCGGCTTGCCAAAAACTGAAGACTCATGAAGAAATTGCACATGGAATAACGCAAAACAATGCCAGAATGATTTGCTGGAAAACGTGGAATGGGGATAACGCACAGATAAAATTGTGGCCACATCCGGATTGATCGTGAAATCGTCATATAAAGTGTTTTCCTTTCTACACTACATGAAAAGTATTTGAATGATCCAGTTTTGGGTATTTGTTTAAATTATGATTTTCAAGAGTCAGTCTAACCGGTTATTTATTTATCGGGTATTTCAAATGTTTTAGTTTTACTCAGAAAAGCATTATATATCTTAAATTTTTGATGTATTAAAGAAAAATGCTATTTATGGCCAAACATTTATTGCTAGCCCAGAAATGGTCTGTGGACTGTACGAACTTTTGCTTTATGATACCAAAAAATATTAGACACCCAGCTTCTATTCTTAACCGGTTGGCCGCAATGATCGTCAAAAGCGGTTGCACTTGCGAGCCTGTATAAACCTATAGGTCAATTTCCAAATTATTTTGATTAATGTTTCATACCAAAATAATTATGACAACAATCAGCTTATCAACATAAAATAAAATTCAACTTCTCAATTGATTTAATGTTACATGAATCATTTTTTTTCTTAAACCTGTTCCAAAAATGCCGGACTATAATTAGTAATAGTAACGTCTAAATTGCGGCGTCCATGAATTTAGGTTGTTAGTTTGATTTTTGCAGCTAAAAAAATTCTTCATTGTTTATAACATTTTGTCAATGATATTAGCAAAAAGATTTTTAACACTTTGATTGACGACAAATTTTTGCTCGAAATGGATATAAAATGTTTCATAAGTAATAATATCCCTCATTAGTTCTCTAAATTATTTTAACGTATCCAGATATATTGTTATTCAAGCAGCCCAATTTACATTGAATCTTCCAGAAAAAATTTACCTTTTTATTGTGCAATTTCTGATCAGTTATGAGATCAACGGGTAAAAAATAGGTAGTATTTATTAAAAGTTCACATCTGTTTTATCCTATGGCAATTAATTGAAATATTGATATTTTGGCAAATCAGCCGACATATGTATTTGATTTAGCTGTTTATCTCTGTCGTATTCATAGAATCGCTTTTATATAATTTGTTAAATAAAATAGATATATCTCTTTAATTAAAATGTTATGCTGTTTAAAAAAAAATTTAGTGGACTCTCATTATTTGAGAATTACAAATAATCAAATCTAAAATGTATGAATGACGTTCAAGTAAATAGGAAGTAACTGATAAAAAATTTTTTTCAAGTTTTCGGAGATCGGTAAAGGCCAAAAATACTATTACAGAAATTTGTTGAGAAAATATTTGAAAAAGCTAATCAATTTGATGACAAATCTGTTTCAATTCTATTTAAAAATTTTTTTTTTGTGAGCACTGACACAGTGAATAACGTTGAAATAAATCAGAAAACCGTTTTGCCGGTTTTATGAAATTTTTATTCTTTTCAGTTGAGGTGGTTCAAAAACAAATTCATTTAAGATTTATTTTAAAATGATGAATTAACTTCACTGTTGATTGACTAAATGGTGCTTGCTTTTTTGCTGCAAGTAGTTATCATAAATTAAATGTTTATGAGAAAACCTCAATTTGTATCACGCAATTGGACACGCACCGCTGCAAGTGGGTTGTTTCTTTGATGAGAATAAACGTCGTTTTGTAATTAACAAAATATATATTTAGCGCCTCTTTCTCCAAGTTTCTACTTTTTATTTTCATCTCATCTTTATCCAATTATCTATTTCTGTACTATTTATGAAATTTTTGCTAACTAATGAATTCACCAGTATCAGTTTACAACAAGTTATGAGCCAAATCGCGACTGTTTGCTGGCATGAGTAAACAAATTGGAAGATGCTACCAACTTTACTAACTGAGGGTTGGGTTTTAATATCAAAGACGTTCAGTATAGTGCTTTATGCGAAAATACATCAAATGCAAAATTGTATGATGTCATGATAGTGAAATTCAAATGAATATTGTTCCGTTGAATTTCATTTGCCGAACGTTGGTTGCTGGAGGTTGGCTCGTGATGTGTCGATGAGGGTTTTAACAACGGCTCGTAATGTGGTAAAAAATGACAACAACATGAAGAACTCTATTGTAATATTGGAGTTCCAGCACCTATTTTAATCTCTAGTTACTTTACATTTAGTGACTAGAAAACCCTAATCAGATTGAAAAAAAATTTCTACTTGTTTTTAAACAAGTTTCAAAACTGTGTCTCTACTTTTCATGTAATAACTAGCCTGCTGCTAATATGTAAGCTGCTTCAATTTCTAATATCAATTATTGAAAATGATTTTGGATTCAATTTGCTGACACTCAATGAATTACATTATTTAATGGAAGATTTTTAAATAATCATTTTTCTGATAATTGTTTTGTTGCTGAATAATCATCAACTACAATGATTAATTCTGGTGCTACTAATTTGGCAACTGATAGTGGGAACCAAGTTATGAAAGAAAATATTTCTTTCGTTATGCTATAGATGACGTGAGAAAAGACGTATGGGTTTTGAGTGTACAAAACCTAGGCCAGTGACCAATAGATATTTTGATGATGTATCTAACAGTGCCTAGATCATATTATTTTTTACTGATAATGTAACGCTGGTGGTTGATTGTGAAAATTTTATTTTTAATCTGGTACTATTCAACATATCTTTATTAAAAAAGACTTTTTTTTTTGCTACAAATTAATAGGCAGAAAAATCAATGAGATTAAAAATTCAAAAATTGACTTCAAGTCATTTTTGTAGTGTCCAATCTCGAAATGGGTAAAGCTCCAAAAAATGTTATCTGCCCCGAAACTGGAAATTTAATTTTCGGTTTTTGAGCTACCAATGACGGTGCAAAAATCTCATTTTTTAATGATTAAAATTATCTTGGGAAAATGAGTATTTCCAAAAAATTTAAAATTGGCTTTATTGTTGTTGCTTTAGAATTGAAAAAAATTCCACTGCCTCTGTATCTTTACATGTTACTCCTATCTATCTTGGTGGACCAACAGAAATCAAAGTCGCAAGACTTTATGACGTCGAAATGGATAATTCACCAAGGGGATACGTTTGTCATTTAAATAATGCCTCAATGATAATTAATGATACTTCGAATAGGTGTTTGAATAAAATCTTACAATTTGTTGATGTTCTCGTTGTTAGTCCCTAACTACCAATTACTGTTGGTGGAGCCAGCCATTATCATATTTTTGTTCATGATTTTGAACGTTTTATGTTAATGACCTCTTTGGCTGATCAATCGTTCGCTGTTAAAAAACTGATATATCAATAGAAAGACTTTTCAAATACATTGGGTCATAAAGTATTTACGGTTTGATCTGATAATTAGTATGCTATTAAAATGTTTGGTGCGTTTTGTGTTGATAATGGTATCAACCATAAAATATCGGTTCCACATGAATCTCATTAAAATAGTCACGATGACCACCAGTTAATATACATCAGGTTAAAAAGAATTGTTTTTGCGGTAAAATTAGATGATTTTGATGATTTAACAAATAAAACCGTTAAATGTGCTGTCTACCTTGTCAATTTAATTTGCAAAAAATCCTTATTGTTGCTGGATACCCCATGCACAATTTTTGTTGAAAATTCAACCAGTCTCAAACATTTTTAAGTATTTGGATGAGCTGTTTATGCAATTGTTTTGGTGGTTCTGCGTTTTAAAAAAATACCAGATACCGTTGTGCCATGATTATTTTTGTTAAGATAAACAACAAAAGACCTGTTGCGTTCACAATTCCAAAAATGATGCAGTGGATCTAACTATTCTATGCTGATTTCATGAAACAATATTTCCAGTCATAAAAAACCTTTTTTCAACAACTAATGTTATTATGGTTTTTGTCGCTGGAATCTTTTCAGTTCTCTATGAATATATCAAAAAAAGACAAATGTGCTCAATACTAAAACCCCCAATTTTTCTCAAAAATGATTTGATGATACAGCGAAAACGTCATTTATTTTATTATATTGAGTCAGCGATAATGGAGATGCCAAAATTGTACACGTCAATATTACTTCTAAAAAAAATGATACTTTTAATTATGATAAGGCGGAAAACCTAAAATGGTTATTAAAAAATGTGCGCTTCTGACTGATGTGCGAATCATTTAATTTTTCACTAATCCCATGAGAAAAATTGATTACATAATATTACACGAAGCACACTATAAAAAAGTCCACAATAAAAATAACGTTTCTGACAGCACTACCAAATGGTTTATTAATGAGACACAAATACCACTTAAACTTCGTTTGGTTACTTTTTATTTATTGGCTGCATATTTTTTAATTACTAAGGACAAAATTATTGCCAACCAAAAATAACAAACGGCCGGTTTCAAGGGGCTATCCTTTACTACGAAGAAAACCATTTTTTCGTTCGTAGACCTTTACCCAGAAAATAAAGCTGTCCGCAGTGACTGAGTGGTTTTTATGGAAAATAGTTTAATCTGTGGAGCTGAAAAGACAAAATTAGTTGCTCAAGATTTTGTAAGATCAAAAAGAGGGAGTATGGAAAATGATTGAATCCAGTTATTGGATATGAGAATGTCAAAATGGCTTTTGCTGTTGCTTTTGCAAAAAGGTACACTAGCCAATAAATCAATGTCTGCACCGCATATTCTGATAGTGAAAATGAATAGAAAAGAAATATAAAACCACAAACACATTTTGCCAATGGTGCTGATTTATCAAAACTTTGGTGGTTGCATAAATCAATTTATGGATTTATACAACATTCATATTGCCACAACAACAAAATAGTTAATGCTCTACTCAACATCGGGTTTAAAACCCCCATGGCAAAAGATGAAGATCTTTATTTCGGCTATAAAAAGAACAATATTTCTTGGAAGTGAATGTGAATCATTTCATCATTTTTAGATTTTGTGAGAATATAACTGATATTGACAGGCCGTTTTTGGTTTGCAATATAAAAAAAATAATTTGGGAACAATTTTGAGCAAGTTCCGTGGATTTGATATTTTTTAATCTAGCAATGGAACTACTGTTTTGATGAACATCGTTGTTAGACAAATGATTTTTGACTTTAAAATAAATATTTCTTATTGATACTCAACTTCAATCATGGGTGATTTTTATAAATTGTCGACTCTTGCAGATGCAGAAAAATAACGAAGATGACAAATCTTTTCATCATTTTGCTATTGGTATGATTTTGATTGCTAGCGATTCTGATCGCTAACATATTGATTTTACGGATTAATTTTCGATTTGCTATTTTCAACTCCATAATGAGTGCCACTTAAACTGTGCCAAAAACCTTCTTTGATATTAGGAAGAAAATAAAATGTCTATCTTTTATCAGAAAGCGGCCACTCTTCATCTTGTTCATTTAAAGGCCAGTGATTTGCCCGATGATTATGAAAACAAAAAATGTGTGAGCGGCTCTATTGTTTTTATCGATGATTTCCTTGATTCATGAAGCTCCAAAACTGGATTTTGATTAAATTGGTAATTTCTGAAACACAATACATTGTTCTGACTGAACTTTCTATAAAAATGCTTCTCATTAATTTGGTGACTTATGATACTGGTGTTCTAAAAATTAAATCTTTCATATAATGTGGCAACATCTTTGCTGATATATAATCAAAATATCCTACAAAACATAGAAATTCCAAAACCATTTAAATCCGGTACCTCTTCTTTAAATTATTTATAGTTAATACAGTTATTTTTCACAATACATTGATATTGGATTTGTGATCAATTCGTCGAAAAAAAAATAAAAATATAAACTAGAAATTGTAGCGGAAGAAGATAACCATATAAGTCCTGAATCAGAAAAAAACTTGTTTTTTTAGCACGGAGACCACAGACGTGCAGTAATGAATGACAAAGTGCAGCATAAAAAGTGACGGTTCAACATTTTTTTGTAATTGTTGACCGTTTAGATGATTTAGCTTAAAATACCCGAGCGGTTCCTCAGGCGCGAGGTTCAGAGTCTGTCGTGTAAATTGTCAGCCTGGAAAAAACCCAACCACATTAGCTTCAAAGCGATGTGAAAAATAGTAGGTGTAAATAAATTAATGAAATCAAATTAAAAATACACAAAAAAATGACTGAAAAAAAAAAATATTCACAAAAAAATCTGTAACAAAAAAAATCGAGTAACAATTTTTGCATCATGTAATATTTACATATGAGATAATTCTGCAAATTTGTTAACGTGGGAGCGGCAAAAGATTTTATCATCTTATCAGCTAAGTTGACAAGAGTATCAACTCCTACTAATTTAAAATCATCACAAATATGTTTTCTAATAAAGAAGAACAGCGTCAAAATATGTGTGCAATTTCAAAGAGTTTTTAGATGCCTTGCTATAATAGAGGAAAAATATTGTCATTATATAAGATCGGGCAAACTTTTTAAAAACCAAAATCATGTTCAACCGGTTTAATGAAAAAATCCATTTTAGCAAGCTCGGTGACAGGAATCTATTTTGTATTGCAGCTCACCAATAAGACAGATATTTGTTTCTTGCGGTTTCATGTAAGATGAAATTTGTTGATGAAAACCATATAGCCCCAACAGACTTTTATTCAACAAAATCAAGGGCTCAGATATTGACTCGAAACCAGCAAGAAGAGCAGTAGCAGCTTTGTGATAAATGATAAATGTGTCATTAGCTTAAAAATACAGAAGCACCCTTTTTGGCAAAATTTAAATGGCATACAGAAGCCTTTTGAAAATAGCGACCGGACAATCCAACAACAATTGCAAAATTGTAAAATGAACAATTCCTAGCAAAAAACCCAATACCAATAGCAGATTGAAAAACAGCTTTATCATTTTCAAACAATTATTTTCAATTTGCAAAAACGAAAAATTTATAAGAATTACACATGATTAAAATTGTGTGTCTAAAAGAATCATTCATATTAAAATTATCATTCATTTCCCTAACAAAGATGTTCATCGAAACAATAATTCCATCGATAAACTGGACAATATCAAATCTAAAGAACTTGCCAAGAATTAGTGTCAATTTTTTTAATTTAAGTTGCAAATTCAAAATAAGTCCGACAGTAGCAATAATAAATTCATTCCCGTACACTTTTAAGAAATACTTTTCCTTTTTAGATCTGAAATGAATCACCTCAAGTTTTGGCATAGAAATTCTAAATGCAATGTGAAATGGGGCTTTAACCATTTTGTTGTAGCAGCAAAAAAAAAAATTTTTCAAGTCTATAAATTGATTTGAGCATCAACCAAATTTATCATAAATCAGCATTCTTGGCAAAATGTGGTGGTGAATTCATATTCCGTTTAGTGTCAATTTCATCATCAAGAAATGCAGTACTGACATCCATTTGATTCACAGTGTATCTTATCGAAGCAGCAACAGCAAAAAGCATTATATCTTTTTTATATTTCATGAGTGGAATAAATATTTATTTTTAGTCAATTCCTATGATGTGTTTAAAATTATAAGCAAATAATATCGTTTTTTCTGATTGACCCATAAAACATTTTAAGAATATAAACTCATTCAAACGCGACTGCTTTTTTGCTTTAGGGAAAATCCACTAACAAATGGGAGACTTTTCCCTCAATTGGGGTTTTTCTTTAAAACAGGCAGCGCTCCAATTTAAACAAACAATATTTTAGTTTTCAATAATATCGACATTAAAGGCAGCCAACAAACAAACGTTCACTCACCAGAGCTTAAATGTTTCTCGCTCTTGATTAGTATTTAATTTGTAAGTGATTTCAAACGGGTCATCCTCATTGTGATCTTTTTTATTGTTGCTTCATTTTAATAATAAAAAATCAATTATTTTCATTTCATTAGTGATAAATAATATGTTATTTAAATCATTCAGACATGCAATTTTTATAATAGCCTATAGAAATTTTTCTGCTTCATCATTATCGAGAGGTTCATTTTTTTTGGATGTGATATTTCCATTTTCAATTTCGGCATCTCAATCATTGTTTTCTGATGATATATCAACAAATGATTTTTAAGAAATATCATCAGGTTTATTAATGAGAGTAATTGAGTTTTCTAAATAAAACACAATTGTTTTTCTACCCATAATCTATAAAGAAATGAAATTATTTCACACTCAGAGATACCAGTGGCAGCAGTGAATGTAAACAAGAAGTTTTTAAATTTTTAACATATTTCTTCAAAACAAGAGTGAGAAATGACAACCACTGTATCATTGTTGGGATTTTAATTTCAATAATCATTTCGTTGTTTATCTCAACAGACAAAATTAGACAAAACAACAGTATCAGCTAATTTTGCAAATCATAGGGCCAATAGACCTATTGCAAGGCCAGCACATCCGAATACTCAAAGATGTTGACGCTTTTTCATTTTTGAACAAAAATTTTTTATAGTTTGGAATCAAAAAATGGGAATATTTTGCAAATCAAAAAAAGCAAAAAAGCGTACATTTAACTGGGTTTTTTAATGATTCATTTGAAACATTTCCATTCAGCAAAAAAGTTTTTATTTTTGAAGTGATGGTGTTTTGGCAGCACCCAGCAAAATCGGTTTAAAGAAATTTATTTGGGGCCAAAAATAGATTGTTGATACTATTATTAATCCAAAAATCATCAAAAATTTCAGTTGAAGATTCATTGTTTGATTAAAAGGTGAATAACTTTTTACCTAAAGCATTTGAAAAATCTTTCAATTGATATATCATAATTTTTTCAGCAAACGACCAATCAGCCAAAAGAAACATAAAAGTTTAACGTGAATAATCATCAACAACTGTAAGATATTCTCCAGATTTATTAACAGCAATCGCTGGAAACGGACCAACAACGTCAACATGAACGAATTGTAAAATTTGATTTGAGCACCTAGTAAATGTATTATTAATGACTTTTGGTTCCTCAACTTTATTACAGGGGGACGGCTGAGTGAGCCATTTATTTTGACATAATAAAATTTTGCATCTTCAATTTCAGCTAGTGAATCAAACTGATCAACCCTATTATCAAAAACCTCAGCAGTAATAAAATTTTTTTCAATTCCAAATTAATACTCATCAATCCCATTCGAATCATTTCACCCAAATGACAGGTTACAAACATAAAATGTTGCGGTTTCAAACCTAAACTTAACACTGTTATCGGTGGTTTAAAAAATGGAACCTAAATTTGCATCATCTGGCAAAATATCACGTTTTACAGTTTGACCAAATTTTGAAATTGGACACAAAAATATAACTAACATCAATTTTTGTTTTTCTCATCTGGGTGATTTGCGTGATTATCAATTTAGAACAAAAATCTAGTTTTCATTATTAAAAATATGTTCACAACCTCCGAATGAAAAAATACTTTCATCAATCAAGAACCAGCGTTTTACTAACATTTAAGAACAGTGCCAATTAAGCATTTTTAGATACACCTTTATAATTTTTATTGGGCATTACCATCAGTGCCATTCACTCTGAAATCATATGATCTTTTTAACGACATCTATAGTTTGACGGGAGAGTTTTTTTTTTTTAATGTGTTAGTAGCCATCATTAGCAACCAAACCACTGGCACTAAAAACAACCATTGTAGTTATTATGTTATCAGCACCAAACAAATTATCACCAAGCTGACCGATTAACACTTATTCTTCAGATAATGTAATACTAACATGCTCATCAAATTGATTTGAAACTCATTTTCTATAATTGCTGTCATTCATTAAAGCGGTTTAGAAAATAACAGCAGACTACTTAATTGAATGAATACTAAATACATTGCTCAAAAACTCATTCGAAACCAAATTGTGACTGTTTTTAAAGCAGATCAATGTTGCTACTTTCTGTAAATACCAACCTAGCAAATATATTAGCTGCTGCGGCTCAATATTACTATAGAGTTTGTCATGTTATACTAATATATCACTACCATAACAAGCGTTGTAAAGAACATCATCCCACACAGCAAAATCTTCCCCCCAGTAATCAACCTATAGCAAATGGAATTGAAGGCAATAATAACTTTTTTTTTCACCATCATCAGACAAAACAAAACCGGATTTAAACGATCTTTGACATAAAGAACCATGATGAGCATTTTTAAAATTAAGAATTGAACAACAAACAATACAAATGGGCGCATCGCGCAACTTTTATGATATACCAGTAAACAGTTGCAATTTTGCTCATAAATTTTTGGAAATTGTTTATGGTGAACACAACAATTAAAAATTATATACAGATAGTAGAGTGGTACTTAATTCTTTAATAAAACTGTAAAAATTAAACCTAGAAAATTGGACCGGAAAGCTCTAAATATATTTGTCGAATATTAAAAAAAATGTGTTCTTTAAAAACGCAGACCATGCTTGTGTAGTTGGGCGTGTTATAGAGTTTGATAACACCTGAAGTTTCAACAGCACTTTATTAGAAATCATGTTGTTGATTGTATTGAATTGGCAAAAATTGAAACTGTTGTTACCTTAGCTGACATGATGACCGAGTTTTTTCTACTTTCACGTCTAAAAATCAGATGAAATCCTCCAGTATAAAAATTGTACATGAGAAAAATATTGTAACTATATTCATTTTGCCATGCAGTATTCAGACAAATTTCTGTTATTTTTGGGCTTAAGGAGATGATCGAGTATAATTTGATGATTGATGCAATCTGTCAACAATTGGAGGAGAGAGTTGAAACGTGAGCTGTTATAGTTCATATTGACAGGCACTACAGCACGTGCGTAAGTTTAGTGGTAAAAGAACCTGTTTTCTTGAAACCTACGAGGTATATATTTAACTCCATTCCCTCCAATTTGGTTGTTTCTATTTTCACCCGTTTCACAACGTATTAATAACAAGTCTACCAACAATATATTATGTTATAATTGTTGAATCTATAATGAGTAGTCTTTAACAGTTGATTAAACAGATAAGTGTGCATGTGACATTTACAGATATCTCATCATCAAAAAAATAAGCCGATCCACTTAAACATGTGGGAGAGTCGACGGAATCGGCATTTAATAAGAAAATTTTTTATTAAAAAAATAAAAATTATTTTAGACTCACCGTTTGTGTTGGATTAATTTGTTCCAACCACGAAAAAATCAAAAAAATCGTTTTATCGATTTTAACACCCGAGCAAACAACATGAAATTGTGTAAATTAGATGAGAAAATAAATTTTATGTAAAATGGATTAGTATTAAAAACAATACAAAAAATCACAAAAAACCCAAATTTTTTTATTTTATAGAGAAATGGATAAGAGATCTATTAAATATAAATCCATCATTCAATCAAAAATGTAATTGGAATTACAATGTGTGCAAATGATTTACATTAAACCTGCCATTTTAATTGCTCATCAAATATAGATAGTTTCCTGATCGTAAGAAGGGTCTTTTGAATCCAATTCTTTTGTCATCACCAAGCAGGTTTTGATTTGGCAAAACCAAAATAATCAACAAAAATATTAGCAAGTAGAAAAAAATTATTATAACAGACAAAATTAAATGGCACATTATCTGGGTTGTTATTTGTGTAAGTTAAGACTGACGTGCAAAATACGAAATTATTCCATTATTTTTTATTGCATCAAAACCAAATAAATCAGAAAAATGAAAACAAAGAAGTTCGTGAGCTTATTTTCATAATTATTATAAGTTTTATCATAAAAAAATTATATCATGTTTCAGGGTCCCTGCCATGAAACTTGTATGTATTGTAAAATTGTTTTCTAACAAATGTGATTGTCAGCGTCATATTCAAAATTCATCTCTAATTTGAAATTTAATTGGATATCCGTTCTAACAAATACTGCCATTAATATATATAACGGATGGCTCCATTGAAAAAATAATGAAACTATTTCAATTATATCTATAATAAGTAATTATCAGAAAACCCAACTTCAGCATTGAATTTTGTACGTGAAAATATTAAGGGTTTATTTAAACATGACATTATTGAGTGATACATACTCTCTTTAGCAGCATTATCAAAAACAATTCAATATCGAATACCAGTAATGCCTGGTATTGTACTCACCATGTCATTCGTTTTGACGTGGAAAATTTTAATTATAGAATAAATTTCAGGCATGAGTGAAATCGAATTCAAAATTTTGATTTGAATAAGACGGTAAGAATGGGATCTCAAAACAATTCACCAAAATGAGCATTTGCTGAAAATGAACCTAATAGTATCAATAGACAAATAATAAATGACCGTGTTACAAGAAAGTTTCTTTCTTTTATCACCCTTGAAAAAATTTCCATTTTGAGAATACACGTGGTTTCATTGCTCTCATAATTCCTCGTCTAAAAGCAAAGAAATATTGCGTCAATAAAATTTTAAATTTGTAATCAAATAGTATTTATGGAATAAAAAATATTGCTGTTAATGCAAACTGCTCCATTTGAACCGAGATATTTTATTTTGCACTAAGTAATTGCGACTAACCACATATCAATAAGAATTTAAATTTTGGAATTTCAGTAAGTTTGTCATATCTAGAATAATGCAACAGATACTTATTTTTCTCATTTTGTTGAACCAATATTTCCTTTAAAACAAAACCAATTTCAAGTTTATTGTATATGAAAGATAATGATATATTTACAATTTGAAACAATTAAAAAAAAAAATTCCGTATGCTAGGTTTTGTAAGTTAAACAATTGGCCAAAATAGATATAATAAATAATGTCAGACGGCACTTGAATTTTCATTTTTTAACTAAAACGTTATTCAAAACAATCTTCCAACATCTATCGGATGTACTGACTAAATATATAACAAAAAAAAATCAAATAAAAGTAGATAATTTTAGCAAAATGAAAAACTTAAAAATTGCTTCATGATCAATATTTTTATTTTGGTCCCCGTCTTGTCAATGAACATTTTTAATATTTGCCAACTACATAATCATTGTGGTTATTCAATATAATTTGATTCATGCAGCGATTATTTTGAAGGTAAAAAATTGATTCTGCCAATAACATTTTAGTTTCTTGAACACCGAGGCTATTGATCATTAGTACAATTTTACCCATAGTAGTTTTCTTGATTAAAATCATTTGAACCAACAGCAAGTTAAAATCCTTCAAAACATAATTGGAAAATATTCATTTGTTTAGTCAACCAACTAATGAAGAATTTGTTAAGAGTGTAAATAATAATTTTTTTCAGGTAACGTCCACATTATATTCTACTCAAATTCATGAACAACCGATATCATCTAATTTATTCAGTTATACATTGTGTCTTGCGCAAATAAATTTAACACTGCTGCATTTTTCTAAAATCGGTTTAATCCGAGCTCGGAATCTTTTTTACAATCACTGCATTGATTTAATAATTGTTTTTACTATTATTAAATCGTCTGGGTTTATTTTGCTCTGCCATTTTTTTAAAATCTAGTATAATTTTTTTACAACAAATTTGAGCGATCACTTTGTATGTTTGTATCTGTAAAGGAAATAAATAATCATGAACTCTATTATAGTTGTATCAAAAATAAATAATAAATTTAAAATAAATAATTTTTTTGTTTGAAAGAGCACTAAAAATTTGCCCAACAAAGAGCCGAGTTGATTGAACTAACTTTGCAATTTTTGATTTGTAGCGTTTAAATAAAATCAAATAGTGTGATTCATCAAAAAATAATTACGCTTGGACCAATAGGCCCATACCTTCTAAAGGACAATTGTTTTTTTTGAAATGATGTTTGCTCAAACCGTATATGAAATTGTTATGTGATATTTTCTTTGAGTCGACATTTTTTTTTTTATATTTTAATCGATAAACCCATGAAGTTAAATTTTAGGGCAAAGTCTTGAAAATAACGCAAAAAAATAATTCAACTGTTTTTAGGATTCGAAAAATATTTCATTTACCTCATTAGTGTCACATCGGCCAAAAAAACTGGATCTAATAATAATAATCAGAGCTATTGCAGAGCTCGATCAAAGACATATTTTCAACACAACCACAAGATATCATGAATTTTTCATACAAACTAAAAGAAATTGTAAACCTAATAATCCACTGTAAATTGTTGAGGAAAATAATGTGATCGCCCTCTGCATGTCATATTAGGAAATTATGGCCATTTTATTAAAACCCCCCATTGAAGATAACATTTGGTTAGGTCTAAATGCTATATTATTTTTGAATCTTTGGAATTTCGAGAAAAGATGGACGGCCAAAACATTTTTTAAAAATTTTCTGTACATGATTATCTATTCCGCTGACATACAGTATGAGTACGAGAGACCGTCTAGTATTTTAATAAAGCCGAGAATCTCATCAGAAAATTTATCTGTTCAAATATCGATGTCAAACTTGTGCTTAGCGGCAGCAATAACAGTAATGATATTTCGAGGCTGCAGGAGGAAAAAGACATTTTTAATTTTTTTTAACAAACAAATATTGTAACTTTATAGATTTTTTAAGATCTGTAAAGTTCAAAAACAGAAAAATTTAAGAACTGTAATTGAAAGTTGGTCACCTGTTCATTATTAGCTAAAATCTTTTCATAGAAACTAACGGCTTGATAGATTTTTGATTTTTTGTAAAAAGCATTTATGTTTGTCGTTATAAAACATTTCATCATATTTTATTCTTGATAATCAATAGTTTTGTTTTCATTAAATTATTTGCCATAGACAAATTGGAAACCCCATGATACCATTTGAAAATCTGCCGGTGTATTACATTTTGAATTCATTTTAGAATATCGTTTTCAATATTTATTTGCGGGCACCAAATTATATCATTCAGCAAAAAAAAAAATTTTCTTGCATAATTAAAACAAAAATATTATTACAAAACAATTCGCCAGTAGTTTAAAATCATATAATAGAGGAATTGCTAAGTAAAAGTAATAAATATAAATTTTTTTGGAGCATTTATCTAAAAATTCAAAAATTTTTTTGGAATAGCGGCAGATATATTATTAGTAAAGTCTTAAAAAATATTAGTGAAGGTCTCAAAAAAAAATATAGTGTCGTCTATTTTACAACCGATTTTTTTTAGCTGTTTTTACGCGGTAAACACGCGAGCAAGTAAAAGGGCTCCCCAAAATCAATACTATTTAAATTAAGTTTAAACCAAACCGATAGTTAACGGTCAGTTTGGCCGATGTGTAGAACAAGGTTGGATGGCCAAAAAAAAATTGCATTGGCTAGATTGTGGTTGCTCAAATAAATTCTATTTTTGATTTTCACTGCGCTACATTTATCATGTAAGTCGTTTCAACTTTGATAAATTTTTTATTTATTATAGAAAATTTCAAAGTTGTTTCACAATTTGCTCATACAAAACAAAAATAGCGGGCGTAGTTTTTCGACTAATTTCATTGATGTTAAAAAAAATATTGATTGTCTTAATTAAGGATTATCAAAAGTAATTAATCAAAATATAAAATGTGTATTCAATTTTGAATTATGGAGTAGCAACTTAATGGCCGGCTAAACGTAAAGGAAAAGGATATAAATTTCGTTCAAAAATCCAAAAAATATATTTAATTTACAATTCTAATTGCCCTTTATCATTATTTATATTGCTGCGTGATATAATGTATTTTTTCAGATGGCTGTGAACTCTTAAAGTCAAAAACTTGTTGCTGATATGGTGCTCAAATGTATTCTTGAAAATATAGCATTTACATAATGTGAAATTGGTAATGAAGTGCTGCGTGAGATACATATCATATTTTGATCTAATATATATTTCAACATCACCAGGTGTTTAATGATATTTTTGTACTTTTTAATTAGTGTCTACAATAATTTAGATTTTTGAAACCGATAAGATTGCAAGTAAAAATATGTAAAATAGGCCACCAGATTCTGGGCAGAGATGGCCTAAAATAGAAAAGGTTTTAGTTGTTGAAATATCCAGATGATTATCAAGCTGTGAATCAAGCAGTCTCAAAATTTCAATTAGCACTGATTTAATTTATGATTATATTTTGATTAAGTATGGCGAATTATTTTCGGATATTTGCCGGCGGTGTCATTTAATAATAAAATTACATTTTTTTTATGGTGTTTCACCCTTAGTATATTCAACAAAATAAATATGGCAAAAAGCAAATCATCAAAGCAAATCATTAAAGCAATAACCGATTTCAGTGATGAAAAATGTTATACTCATAGATGTTGGGGCTAGAAAATCAATTTACTGTCATCTCACACTCGTCTTCCAAATGCCGAAAATACTTTTATAAAATAATGATCAGTGTGAGTTTTGACTAGTTTTTACATCACTTTCGAAAATATTGAATATCAATCAGTTGAGAAAAATGAATAGTGTTTCAGTGATTTGGCAATGTGAAATGTGCGCAAGTCACTGTTTTGTACAGGGCTCTATGATCTAATTGTTTGAGATTAGAAATGTTTGGCCAAACAAATATTATCTTAAACAAATTCAATGTGCTCCAACAGAACTCCGTTCTGTTAATGAAAAGAAAATTTGCACAAAAATTTAAATGGGACCGGGTTTTCTACATTAGTTAAATTCATTAGATTGTATCAAAGTAGGACAACTTTTATCAAACTTAAAAACCAGAATCTCAAGAAGTGAATTTTTAGATCCACAATAATTTTATTTTGCTAAATTTGCTAATTACTATTTGAAATAAAGTTCAAAAACCAATTGATTGAGCATTATAATATATATCATATGTTTTGTGCTATTAATGCGTGATGTGAGATTCTGTTCATTTTATTGCATATTTTGATATATTGGTCCCCATATCCGTCTGTTGATCAAATTCAATATGAAAATTATTATGAGTGAAAATTTTATATGAATGATAAAATTAAATAATGAAAGATAATTTATTTGATCTTTCGTGCGTAGTACGGAAAAATTTTTACACTGGATTAAGTTTTGAAATATGGTTTGTAACAAGATGTTTTTAAAATTTTTTAAATGCTGATATTGCTGTAACTGCCATGGAAAACAAATCTTATCATTTATAGAAAACTAAAAATATTTTTAAATATCTATAATCAAGCTACATTTTTTTTTTTAAAGCAATCAATTGAAAACATCAAAATTTCGATAATATCTAATAAAACATTGTTTAAACAAATGAGTGAATTGTTTGAAAAAAAAAGAGCTCCATCATAGCGCCGCCTTCAAAATCAAATCAGCGGCTACCGCTCTGTTTAGTAAAATCTAATACCGCAGTAATCCACGAAATATATTTTAGTGCTTAGTAATTGAAGGTTTTCTCACCTGTTTATTTATTTCAAAAAATAATATATCCGTTAGTGGGCAATTTTGCAAAAACCTATTAATGCAAGTATTCATTCTTTTAAAAATTATGCTAAATTTTTGGCATGATATTTTTTCTTTTGAACTTATAATGTTATTTTTTTTATTAACGTTAATATTGAGCTTGGTTTCAGAAAAAGAAAGTTGACAAAAATTATAGAATTTTTTGTGTTTAGTAACTGCAGACAGATGTTAAAACAATAAACAACAGTCGAGATATGTGAAAAACGCAGTTTAATCTTTTTCTCAGAAAATCTTAGTGATCTTTCAACAAAAAATGACGGGCGTGAAAATAAGGGTAGTGTGAAAAATTATCGCTTTTAAAAATTAATTTATAAAGACAAATTATTTCAATAGTTTTAAACTTAATTTTAAAGTAATATAAAGACGCAACTTAGTTGGTGATCTGATTTATCAGTATATGAGAGAGGTTTTTTTTGGATTTTCTTCTTTATATTTTACTTGTTTGCTTCATCGTCTTTTACATTATTTAAAATTCATTTTTTAAATTACACTGATGTCATGATCATTTAAAAGCGACTAATCCGCCATATTGTTTGTGATTGCTGGCATGATTCATAGACGCCGTATGAAGATGATTCAACTATTATTGGGAGGTTAGTATTTACTTTAAAAATGCTTCTTCTGGTCAATTTTTTCAGTGGTATTTAAAATCTACAGCTGGTTAATGTAATGACTATTTTATGAGAAAAGTACATTTTAGTTCTGTCTCATTTACCATAAAGACGTCATTGCCGCATTTGTTTCTGCTGTTTTGAAAGAAGTTTTGTACAACCACTAGTACGATTTTGAAATATCAGTTCAATTTGGCAGCTATTAAAAATTAACAATTTTGAATCTGTTTTTTGAATTGCTGGCTAACAGGTCAGTGGTGACAAACTTTAAACTTTTACAACAAAACCTCCAGAACGATTACGTTGTTGAAATTATAAAAATTCTGATTATAAACTTTATTATCGATCATATTTTGCTATGTTTTATTGTGCCTTTTTTTCTGATTATTACAGAATTGAAACGATTTAAATTGATTTCAACATCCATTGATTGAATCCATTTTTAGATCACAAAAGATTAAAAAATCATGTTTGACATGATATGTAATGTACTACATAAACACGTACTGTTCTTGCCGCCATTGCTGTTCAATATTGATGATGGTAGATACCGTAATCATCATTCATTAAATGGGTAGTCAAATAGTTAATCATACGTCGTTAAAAAAAAAAAGATACAAACTTAAAAATTGGAACTGGAAGCGCTGAATATATATGTTGTAAAATTCATGACAGCGTGTTTTCTCAGAGCAAGGACGACACACATGAAATGGTAAGTGTCAAAATGCCTAGTAATAGTTTACGTTTGATCTCCAACGTGTAATTGTTGATCAAATGCCCCATTCGGCTTTCAGATACTTGAGCGGCTTTTTAGGCACTAAAAACACAAAAAAGGCTGCTAATATAGGCTCTGCATAAAAAATTTTTACAATAACCGCAGTCCCATGTGAGAACAAATAACAGAAAAAAATTTTTGAAATTAATTTAAAAAATCCGAAAACAAATTGTTGTAAACTGAAATTCTGTAAAAATTCTCTATGGAAAAAAAAATCAAGTAACAATTTTTTTCTCATCCTCAATTCATATAGGGAAATAATTTAACAAATTTGTGAGAGTATAAGTTGGATGAGTCCTTTACACTATGTCAGGTATGCTCACACCAGTATCAACTTTTGACATTTCAAAATATTAACAACATGTTTTCGAGAAAAATGAGACGGGATTGAAATGATTTGAAAATTTATATGAGTTTTAAAATGGATTGCGAAACAAACAGCAGAGATATTGTCACAATGAATTAATGCCCTAATTGTCAGAACATCAACATCATGAATGACTATATTTAAAAAAGGAGTTATCTGCAGACTCAGTGAATGCGCTGGTTTGTGCTACACAAAAACCTCATATCACCGACATCTCTGTTTTGGAACCCCAAGTAACAAAAGAATTATTGAAAATAGCCATATGTTCTCCAACTGATTTTTTTCAGCAAAGTCACTTGATCAGCTTCTGTCGCAAAATCAAACAACAAAACCGGAAACGGTTTTGCAAAACTTGATATACATGTTACTAGCTTACAAATACCAAAACACATTTTTGGCAGAGATGAAAATGGAACCCAGAAAAATTTGGAAAATAGAGATTCAACTATCAAACGCCAAATGCAATATGGTACCCCAAAAAATTGCTAGAAAACAAAACAATTTCAATAATTGACCGATAAAAAAATCCATCGTCTTTTTATCGGTTTTTAGAATGTGCAAGAAAGAACTGTTTCCAAAAAATACCTATCATTGAAATTTAGTGTTAATGAGAATCAATTATTTGAAAATATAAAACAATGTTCTCAGCACAATTATTCATAGAAACCGTAATTTTATCAATAAATTAGAAAATGTCAGGTCCAAAAAATCTTCCCGGAATTGCTCCTAAAGTTTTCATTTTTATTTAGAAACCCAAAACCATTTTGCAAGTGATTGTTATAATGTCACAAAGACCAGCAATAATGAGATCATCTATTTACAATTGAAAAACCCATTTGCCGATTTTAAAGCTAAAATAAAAAATTACAGGTTTTGTCATAGCTCTCTTAGACGTGATGTTAGATAGAAGATTAATGATTTTTTTTTAAAAAAAAATAAAATATTGATCAAGTCTGTGAATTAGTTTATTCAACTTTCTATTTTTGGATAATCAGTAGGGTTCCAATATGAAACAATTATTATACATACATTTTTTCTTAATGTCACCTTGAAAATAAGAGGTACTAACATCAATTTGATGCACAGTGTATTTTTTTGAAGCAGCAACTGAATAATTGATCTTGACAGTTATATATCTAATAACTAGATAAAATAGGGTTCCATAGTAAAAATTTTCAATATGACTATATTCTTCATCGATCAATTTTGGGTTTTGAATTCACCCACTGGACCATTCTTCATGATAAATTTCCAGCAAATGCCGATTGATTATTTTTTTAGGGAAACGTCTACTGGCAGATAGTTTTTGAACTTCTTCATATTGGTCACCAATGAATAAAAAGGAATTTTTATTTTGGGGCAGCAATATTTTGGTTTTGAGTAATGGAAGCAAAAATGCAGTCAACAAGTAGAACGTAATTGACCGAAGTTTGATTGTATCTCATGCTTCATTAGAATAACATTTAGAAGTGCTTTCAGAAACGTCATCTTCATTGTGAATG